>JACXGK010003604.1:0-31627 GCA_016801125.1 Novumbra hubbsi | reverse complement strand
TTCCACGGAGGGCCGAGTGTCTGCAGGTTTTTACTCTCACCTTGTACTTGATTGATTAATTATGTCACTGATTGGTTAGGTCTCCCCTCATCTGGTTATTTAGGTTTGAACCTGGAACCAATTTACAGGAAAAAACTAAATCCTGCAGACACTTGACCCCTGGTCTAGTGGGTGCCTGGGGACGGGCGGCATGGACGGCCCTTGTACAATGAGTGGGACAAGAGGAGCGTAGCATTCACGTTGAATTCACTGTTGGGCTTGAGGAACCCTATTCCAGCTACCCTCTGTCAATGCACGGCATCATTAAAAGTTTTCCAAATCTTCTTTGTTGTACATTTTTAAAGGGGAAAGACTGGAAATGATGAACAAACAAGAAGAAAGAGACCAATTAAATTGCTCAATAAAAGACAGCAGGAAGCCTATTGGTAACACACAAAACTCTGGAGGAACCACTCAACTCTCTACGTCTTTCTTTCATGTGATTTACATCAGTACACCTCATATACCATACAATTCTCAATCTCCATATTGAATTGCGGTGTTTGTTACTTCTTTTATAAATGTCCCTCACTAAATGTGACACTATCTCTACCGGTCAGTGCCTGAAGCAGAACAAGATAATAGAATAGGGAATTTTTAGATCTTTGACAATACTGTCATCATCAGAGGCCTGTCTCTATACTTGACAGCATCATCTAAAGTAAGCATTGTGATATCCATTTGCCAGTTGTGCCTGTATTGGCCACATTAATAAAACATACATAATAAGCCCCAACATCTGCTGTAATATGTCTGCTACCAAAACAACGCTGAACTAATGGGCAAACTGAGGGATTGGCACTGAAAAACTGCAGATGCACAACTGAACTCACACCACATTTTGAAAATGCATATTCCACTGTTCATCCCATCAAGGCTCATATTCAATAGAAAGAGGAGGGTCATATAGGAAGGCCCCCTGGCTACGTTAACATGCCCCTGCGTGTTATCATATCACACCTTTTAATGTCTCACAGACAAGCTGAGAAGTTGCAGACACTTGTGCCTGGCTCAGTTTCGTACTAGTGGAAACCACAAGCCTTGGCAGTCTGTAAGCGTTGCCATTCAGTAAGAGTAAGCCAGCTCCGCTTCACTAACTACAGCTCTCATGGTCCCCAGCAATTCATTCTTAGGCATATGCACAGTAAGCCAAAAATAGTGCCTCTGTTTACTCCCACAGCCTAGAGAGAAAATAACTACTGTACTCCGTAGATAAAATATTAGGGCTTTATGGGTGAACCATTAAGATTCATTGCAACACTCTTGCTCTCCATACATACGTTTTAATGATTAATACGTTTTCTCATGCTAAACAAACATAATTTATCACTATCTGAATGGTATTTTCATAAGCCCCCATTTACTGTTTCTTTTTTCAAAATAAACCACTAAGCATTTGTTTTAATAATACAATAGTAATACTAACACAGAGTTTCTTTCCACAATAATATTCCTTTTTGTAGATCACATTTTTCAAATGTTTTCCTTTGCCAGCAACATTAACAATTCATTGAATATTGGCCTAAATGAACCAAATGAACCAAATGCCCAAGAAACAGGACAGTTTCAAATGCACAGAAGCTCCAATAAGAAATACATAATACAGAATACAAGTCTTTACAAACAACATAGCTTCCAGTTTCAGTTGTCACATCTACACCCTATTCAGCCTGCAGCCAAATCCATTCCAGTGCTTAGAATGATCATTCGAAGACCAAGCTAGATCAATTTAGTTCTGTTGGATGCCACTGCGAGATGCAAGTTGTATGGGATTCAGCATTGAACGAAAAACAAAGTAGCTATTTGAAGTTATTGTTTTTATGGAAGGAATTGCAAATAAATAGTTGCGAGATTTTCAGCAACTGCACAATCTCTCTTTCTTTGGGCCACGCATGGCTAACAACTAGTTATGTTCCCAATAATGTCAACAATGAGGCAGATCCAGCTGCAGAAGGAAGATGTATGAAAACGAAAGATCATATGTTATTGGTTTATTATAACCAGGTGTTGAGGTGACGAAAAGTCATGGGCCAAAAACACCAACACACATAAAATCAGCTGCACTGCCCCTTCAACATGTGTAGCTAGCGCAGGTGACAGACAATGGGAGGAAGCGCAAACAAGAGAGTGAGTAAGAGTGAGAGAGGCCAGTGGGAGACAGTGAGAGAGGGAGGGAGGGAGATAAGCGACAAGCCGGATACTTCTGGTAACTGGGGTTACAGCCCCTGAGATTTGAGCCGAACCCAACAATAACAAGAAAGGCAACTTTTGATCCAGCATATAAAAGGCAACTACGGCGCTCCAATAGGCCCAGGCTTTAAAACGCCTGCTGTTGCCACGGTGACAGATCTGTCAGGTTGCGCGAAACAGCACGGCCATATCCTTGCCCATCTGGGCTGCCAGTGGCGTAGCGCCCGAAAGCCGAGGACAGCGAGTTCAGACCGGTGTAATTTACTTCAGATGAGGTACAGCAATATTTCCAGATTAATACAAACCATATTACCCTAAGACTGTCCTCTCTTTCTTCTTTCCTTCCTTCTCTGACCATCTTACATGTCCAAACCTTTTGGCAGGAGATGAAAGTGGAAAAAGAGAGAGACAGAGATGAACGCCCAGCTTTATCGACACCGCGTGCATGCGCACACACACACGAAGAAACTGCCGATGCAAAGAGGAGACTCTTGGATTCAGGAATAAAGACGTCACTTACTCAAAAACTATATTTTTGCATTTGCTGTTCATTGCTCTTTCGATACTACAATCCCCAAAAAGTGTGCAAATCATGTTTTTAAGATGAAACATGTTACACTACTGAGAAACAACACAATGTGACACATATTGCATCATATGTGAACAGTATCAAACACTTCAAGAGGGGCTTAGTGTTATTTATCTTTGGTTTCATGTAAACAACTCTGAGGAACTGTGTGATGTTGGCAGGTCTGTAGGTTCTCTGCCATGGGACCGAATAGAACACAATCAGTGTAGCTTTTTCTCTGTGCTGGACAATATTACCTTGAACTTAGTTTACCTGAGCAAGAACAATGGTCCCTATAACTAGTTTCTTCTCTCTAAAGAACAAGCTGCAAAGTCAATAAATTACAGTCTTCTGGCTCCCCCTTCTCTCTCCGTGGGACCTGTCAAGCTTTGTCCCTGCCATACAGCTGCCTGCTACAAGAATGGATGTTTCCACGAATCTGCACTTAGTACTTGGTATTGATCAGTCTTCCTTAGGATTGACTGGCAAAGCTCAAAAACGGTTCTAACCTGTCACTAATTAGATACTGTTCCAGCGCTGACATTCTGGTCTACTGTAGGGCTAGGAGACTGAATCACAGGGATCAAGACCAGCTTGACCTATTGGAGCGGGTGCCGCGGTCATTAAAATAATGTGAGCGTTTGCTAGACTCCTGTTAATAGACTGCCTCCATATGGTTATTGAAACTGTCCCACAGACCCAGAAGCATTCAGCACTTTTAGCTCCTTTTTCTATAATGTCAATGACTCTTAATTCTGGGGATGGCTTCTCAACTTCCTGTTTACTGGATAAAAAGCAACAATTTTGATTACGGCTTTGCCATTTGGGCTCTGGTTCCAGTGGAGGATAAATGCCTATGGTGGTGGTGGTGGACCACACATTAAGTAATGATTTGTGTACGGTTTCTGATCCTGAGGTAACTGGAGTGTCTCTATGTTCCTGGCGTGTCAGCATTGTTCCTTGTCATCCAAACCAACACACACTTTTCTGATTAATAATAATGCAGTTTTTCTGTGTTCCAAAATGCTTCTCTTCCTCGTCTCTTTGGTTCTTCTGTTTGTTCTGGAATGTTCATCTTTATCAATCCACCACATTGCATAAATGTGATGTCACCATCAGGCTTTTCTATTGGTTGTATTCAGCCCAACCACAGCTCAGCTATGAGACACAAACCAATTTGGCAACAAAGTTTTAAGAAGAACATGAAATTAGTGGTGACTCTGGTGAATCTCTGGACACCATGTTCTTATAAAAATGTTTCAAAAGGCCTATTAATGCAAATTTTCACCCGTTACTTTTCTATTCATATCTCCAGACTCGTTAAAGATAGAAGCCTACGTTTTGAGTAACATTGGCATACAAATCCATGATTCAAATTAGAACTAGAACAAAATATTGTGCAAAGAAATCATGATCGTAAAAACTATTCAGGCAATTATGTAATAATTGTGACAACCCTAGAGGCAGGCAAACAGAAAAGCAGACAGACAGACTGGTAGAGAAACAGACAGACAGGCAGGCAGACAGACATGCAGATGCAGGTATGCAGGTGCGACAGAATCAGGCAGGCACAGACAGACAGACAACAGTCACGTAGGCAGGTGTCCAGGGCATATATACAAAAAGCAGGAGGGCTTAGGGTGTGAGACTCACACAGGCTCGCAGGCAAAGGCTCACACACACACCAGGCACAGACTCACACACACACACCAGACACAGGCGCACACACACATACACCAACACGGCAGGAAAACCCAAATCATCCACACATTCCTTTGCCTGGTCTTTGACCTGAACTGATGTGTACGTGCAGTACAGGTGTATGTTAAGGTGTGGCCTTCGTAGAGTTGTAAGATTGGACATATTGTAGAAACCCCCCCCACATCAATAATGGATCCTCATTTGGTTCCACAACATTGAGGGGTACCTCGGCATCAACTGAGGCCAAACCGCACCGTCTTCCAGGGATAGAGCAGACCAAAGCACAGTTATGCACGCCTGAGCAAAGGCCCCGACCTACAGACATCTAAAGCCACTGGAGCCACAGAGTCAGTGAACAGAGCCGACTACAGGGTCTGAACGGGGCAACTTGACTCTGAATCTGTCACGTTGCCATCGCAGGACGGAGCCTCCTCGGCTCGCGTGGCGACCCAGCGTTCGACGTCGCCGGCCTTTTAGTTGCCATCGTGTATGTTTGGTCCTGTTTTCCCCATGTCCTGTGAACGCATCCCTCCCTGATTCCTAACAGGTGCTACCTGTTAACTACGTTTATAAGCCCTTGTGTGTCTAGTCTCCGTGATCGTTACTGGTTGTGTGTGTGTGCAGCTATGTGCTGCTGTACAGGCTACGTAGTTCAGCCTTGCTTTTTCAGTTCAAGGAATAAACTATACCTTGCAACTTACCTTCCTGCACCTTGGTCCGTCTTCTTTCACGCCATCACAGAATCCAACAAATACTCAAACCTCACTGCAGACAGGGGGGGGGTGTGCGGTCTGATGCAGGGAGTTTGAACTAGAAATGGGAACACAATACTGTCTTCAAAGGCTGCCTGTGCCCTGGAGGGTCGAGGTCCCATCTGTCCTGGCAAAAGCCCTTCGGGTCGGAGGCTGTGGGCTGAATCCTGCCAGCATCCGGTTATTTGGGGGGACGGCCATCTGAACAACCCTGTTTTGTACTGTTATGTTGGATTTATGCCAAAGTGTCGGTTTCCACAAAGGTTTGCCATGGTCACCTCTGACATGTAAGAACTTAAAACAACTTAAAACAACAGACTTTCTGAGTATTGTCACCTGGAAATTGATCTCACGGCCCCCTCATCCTCTCCCTGAATGTATTACGACCGGGCATGAGGTGTCTTTCTTCAGAGGGTAGTTCGCAAGCTAGCCAGAGTGATAGCTGCTTGTGCATTTAGCCAGGCGGAATGTGGCCTTGTACTGCTGAACGCCGCAGAGATTTATGTGACTGCTGTGGGGTGTAGCAGACTGCTGTGGGGTGTAGCATGTGGCTAACAGATGGTGGCATTGTGCTACTCTCTCTGCTCCTTCCCCACTGTCTATTCTTCTTTCTTCTCTCGTTTGCATATTAGCGCTGACTTTTCTCTAAAACATGCCAAACCAGCCAGTACAAACAGCCCAGGACAGACTATACCTCATTTACTGCTCATCACCAGTGTTGGTCGTCATCACACCGGACCAGACGGCTAAACTCAACAACGTCAACATGACCCACTTAACACCACTCACCCTACACACTGAAAAAAACACTCAGCACTCCTAATGCGGCACTTTCTTCATCGTCCAACACACTTATCCTCCAAACCAAGACCCACACACACACCGACACTACCCAGACACACTCAACACCTTTCCGAATGACACTTCCGCACATGCTCAGTCTAGTCCCCTGTTTCTCCAGCTCCTCCCGTGCAGCAGAATAACGTGTCTCTGCTGCCTTGATAAAGCAGCTTCATGTCCCTGTAGTCCACCACTGACAATGAACACTTTGACACACGCTAAATCAAACAAATTGCGACAAAACTCTTACACAGTAAGAGCAGCAGGACCGTGGACTGCTCTCTTACACGTGTTCTGTTGGTATTGTAGCCCAGAGGTGAACATAGAGCCTCCAGCCAATGCAATGCTGCAGACCCCTCTGACTCGCTGTGAGATCAGAGCAGGTTCTAAAGGACCGCTAGCACAGGCATACAGCATGTACCCCAGACACACAGCATGTACCCCAGACACACAGCATGTTCCCCAGAGACACAGCATGTACCCAGACACACAGCATGTACCCCAGACACACAGCATGTTCCCCAGAGACACAGCATGTACCCAGACACACAGCATGTACCCCAGACACACAGCATGTTCCCCAGACACACAGCATGTTCCCCAGAGACACAGCATGTACCCCAGACACACAGCATGTTCCCCAGAGACACAGCATGTACCCAGACACACAGCATGTACCCAGACACACAGCATGTATCCAGCCCTCAATCAATTTGTGATTTTTGTTTCCATTGAACGTTGTTATGACATTTTGTTCTTAATGAATAACACAATGTACCGGAAATATTTGGATTTTTTATATATTTCCTTCGTTTGATAGACCCTAAACGTCAAAGTCCTTCTTGGGATGACCAAAATCCGCCAGCACTATCTTGACCTTTCGACCATTCAGGGGGTCATCTTTTATTGTAGAATTATGTCCTTTATATTGTGGATTCTCAAAACCCTGAAAGGACAAATAGATAACATTGTTTGAGAAGACTCCATGAGTATATTGGTGAAAATGTGTGAAGAGAATATAAAAACTTATGTTGACATGTAGTTGACATTTAGTGTTTTTTATTGAGAAGCACATAGTATACTCCAACAGTTAGGGCTTTTCATTTCAGATTTGAACATCCCCTGGGGTTGTTTATTGTATGAACATATAACATAATAAACAGAAAAAAAGCATTATTCTTTTCAAAAACAGTAAAACATCAACCAAAATTGTAATTTTGGGGTCCCTGTATCTTGATGGGGGATCAATTTATATAAATATCTAATATCAGATTTGATTCTGATCAGATCAGATTACCCTCTGATAAAACGTTTAGTTTTTTTGATGAAATCATGAAATACAGTGATTTTGTGTTTGAGATTTGGAAGGCTTCTACTTTACAGAAATGCACAAACTACATGTTATTCTTGCAGCAAACTGTCCCCTACAATGTGGAAAAAAACTATAGGCTTCCATAATTAATAAGATATGAATAGAAATGTAACTGCTGCGCTTTTTGACGCAAAAAACCCAGAGGCTCTTCCAGTTGTTCAGTGCCCAACTGGCAGTCTTCCAGTTGTTCAGTGGCATAGTTAAAGGGATCGCATGGCCTAGGTAGTGTTCAAGCGGTTGAAGTAGAGTGTTCCAGAGGTCTAGATGGACTTTTCTAGTGGCTTATGTAGTTTGCAGTGGTCTAGGTAGTGTTCCAGTGGCCTTGGTAACGTGTTCCAGTGGTCTAGGTAGAGTGATCCAGTGGTCTAGGTAGTGTCCCGGTGGCCTTGGTAGAGTGTTCCAGTGGTCTAGGTAGAGTGATCCAGTGGTCTAGGTAGTGTCCCGGTGACCTTGGTAGAGCGTTCCAGTGGTCTAGGTAGAGTGATCCAGTGGTCTAGTTAGTGTCCTGGTGGCCTTAGTAGAGTTTTCCAGTGGTCTAGGTAGAGTGATCCAGTGGTCTAGGGAGTGTTCCAGTGGTCTAGTTAGAGTGATCCGGTGGTCTAGGTAGTGTCTTTGGTAGAGCGGTCAAGGCCGAGTGTCTAGATGGTTTCAGTAGTCTGGATGGAGTGTTCCAGTGGTCTAGGTGGAATGTTCTAGTGGTCTAGATGGAGTATTCCAGTGGTCTATGAGGAGTGTTCTAGTGGTCTAGATGGAGTGTTCCTGTTGTCTAGATAGACTGTTCCAGTGGTCTAAGATGCTGCCACAGTTGACCAATAACTGTTAAAGTATCGGTTCAAATCCAACCCTGTTGAAGTATGGTTTCAAATCCAACACTGTTGAAGTATGGGTTCAAATCCAACATTGTTGAAGTATGGGTCAAATCTTATAAAGATTACAGCAACAACACAACAATAGCTGACTTATTGAACGTGCAAAGAATCACGCAATTGTTGACTTAGGCTCCAGCAGCATTGTAATTAAAGTGGAGACATGCTCAGCAGAAATCACTGAATCCTGCCTGTAGCCAGGGGCCAGCTCCGGGGGCCAGCTCCGGGGGCCAGCTCCGGGGGCCAGCTCCGGGGGCCAGCTCCGGGGGCCAGCTTTCATGACAACCCCCACAAAGATGATCAGGTTGGAATTGGTACGTCGCATAAGGTAATATGGCTGGTTTTGTTACTTACAACATTGTAATATTTTTATCGCATTTTTCAGACCAACCCAAACACACACACAAACAGCCGTGTGCATCCTGATATGCCCAGCGCCGGGGGGTATGGGATGATTCTGTCAGAGTAAGCCAAGGTGAAGGAAGAGCTACAGGAATCAACAGAGAGCTCTAGTCTTGTTTCACCATGTTTACATGATAATGTGGCTATTAAACAATATCCCTTTTCATGTTTTTTGCCTGTATGTACCGCTCTCTTCCCTTTGTTTCTCTCGTTCTCTTTTCTCTCTCTTCATTTCTTTTATTCTTTTTCTCAGACTGAGGCCAACCGGGCGACTGAGGCCAACCTCTTGTCTCTGCGACGCGTGTTTGTACAACAATCAGCAGAACATTTTCTCCTCCTCTCTCCCTCTCTTGGAATCTTGCTCCTCATTCCTGGTGAGCACAGTGACATCATCATACCTAGGGTTGACCCTGGGTGTTGGATGGGGGAGCACACAGTGTAGTTGGGTTGACTCAGGTAATCTGCCAACTGGCCAGTACACCCTGAAGCAGATATGACCTAGGTGGGTGTCTACATTAGGTGAAGTGGGTGATGCAAACTGGAGCCTGGCCTTAAGAAGCCGAGTGTTGGCACCTGCCAGTTGTTTTGCTCCGTCCACACTGTGCCAGATGGGACTTGTATGTTTTAGAACATACAACTGATATGGAGGTGAGCTGACCGCTGCTTCAGGCAAAGTATTAATCTTCTGGTTCGTGAAGTCGTGTGTGCAATCTAGAAAGCAACTGAAAGACAGACCAATCATTGCCCCCTACACTCCACCCCATACACACACACACACACACACACACACAACACACAGCCACAAGCACAGCCCGTCCACCCCACTCACGCTAAGGGAAAGTGCTTGGCTAAGGTCAGGGGTCACATTTTGATCGCTTGCTGCATTTTTGCATTCAAGTTAAGACGCCCCAAATGAAAAGACAAGTAAGTACATGTATACAAGTACACATGGGCTACCCACAAATGCCCCCTCTCTCGCTTTCTCTTCCTTTCCCTCTCTCTCTTTCCCTCTCTAACACACACACACACACACACACACAAATACAAACATATAATATTATAGGGGCGTTTATTTCTGTACTATCTTGTTTGTGGAACATGTTGACAAGCCACTCCCAGTCAGAACTTTAAATCCATCAGCAGTAAGAACAGAAGCCAACTATATCATAGTGGAACAGAAACAAACATTGAAAAGAATTAGCAACGCTGTCAAACTGTAACAAACCAGAATTCCATACCAGCAACATTAAATGGGTGTCTACATAGCCCCTGCAGTAGATATTTAACACTAATGACATTAAAAACGGTTCGGTCTACTATTATCACAGTATGTATAGTATGTATGCATACACAACAACCATTCCACCCAAAATAATTACAGTCCAATGTAGTTAAACCCATACAAATTGTATTGGCACCTTAAGGCAGTAAGGTGCCAATTGGGGATTAAATGCATTAAACTCCAGGGCTTCTGGGTGATTAAGACAGAATAATAATCTCCCACAAAATAGGACATAGACTATTCACTTGGCAGATATAAGATTTGGGGAGAAATGCAGAGGAAATGCTAAGTCATGGGTTTGGTTGTGTGTGTGTGTGGGGGGGGGGGGGACATGTGCTTGAGTGTGAGCATGTCTGCGTATGTTTGTGTGTGTGTGTGTGAGTGAGGCTCCAGACTCTGTGATATTCCTCTGTGAGAGTTCGGGCAGCACCCCAGCCTAGGTTTGTGGGCTCAGCTCCATATGTTTCTGATTTCCTTTAATTTACGTAACTAGATTGGCGCTTTATTCGCTCCACCGAAGCCCCGGACTCTGATGTCTCTGATGTCTGTCAGCTGAGAGAACAGGAAGAAACAACCTGCGGGTGCAGGTCTTCCCACACGGAAACAACACTCTCATCCCAACGGAGCATCTCTCCTCACCACTAGCGATAGCGCGAGAAGCTAGCTCCGGTGCAGAGGCCAATGAAAACACACGCGATCTAGCTCAAAAACACCCACCGATGGCTGCACTCTAAATATCTCACAGCTTACTCCCCTACTATCACCGTGGCTACGGCCACGTGCGTGTGTGTGTGTGTGCATGACTGAGGTGGAGAGATGTGGCCAGGGCAGAGGGCCCCATAACAGGCGAATAGGACCCGCCTCACAGTGCCATGGGCCCGGGAACACTCCCCGTGCGCCGCTGTCCCCGGGGAGGGACGAGAGGTAAGCGAGGCTGGGGATTGGCTCACACTGGCACGCTTTTCATTCCAGCAGAGTTTACTGGGCAATCGCGGAGCCTCTGTCAGCCAACATCATACAGCTGGACGGCAACTCGCTCTTCCTCTACTCCCTCTCATACATCCCCTTCTTCATCCGTCCACGCACATCCGTCGTCAGCCTGTAACTCAGACCCTTGTCGATTCCTAATGCTCATGAAGATGAATGCCTTCTGATAATGGGCCTGATTCCTCTCTCAGTTGTCAGTCAGTTGGCAGGTCGTCTTGCTGGAGTCTTGAGCTTCATCCCTCCTAATGTTCCTTCTGGTGGACGCTGGGTTTAGCACACTACCGCGTCCTACAAACATCCAGCTTTGGATTCCTGACCTCGGCGACTCCGTCTTGTAAATCAATCCCTCCCTCTTAAAAAAGTTTCAAAGGGAATACCTGGCAACTTCTCCCAGGCTGTCCTCTCATCTCCAAAGCCGTCCATCTGTGAGAGGTGACTGATGGACCAACCTTAGAATAAACATCTTCAGACTTGCTTTATTGGTGTTCTCTCTTTTTGAGGGAAGTCCTGGTTGGGTTAAGCGTGTTCAGGTGCTGTTGTTGTTGACACTGCTGTTGTTGATTACTGTTGTAGGAGAGCTGTATGTTCACCGAGGGCTGGTGTGGGCTATGGCCTCAAGTTTCGCTTACACATCTAAATAAGGCACATCGTCAGACTGCCGTTACCATGGGCCTCAGTGTTGACGACAGGGGAAACTCTGACACACACACACACACAGCCATGTACATGCTTGCTTGCAGTCACACACAGAGGAACACACACAAGACACGCACACGGAGCCTGAACATTTCCCAACATTCACATACAAAAGTAACCATGCTGGAGTGCATGGATGCAGGGTGGCATGACCCAGCAGGTTCTACAGGTACCCGCTCCTGGGGGAGGGGCGAGGCTGACTCCGGGTGGGGCGGGGGGGGAGTGAATGAGGGAACAGCCAGGAGTGAATAGTTGACATTCCAGTACCTGGCCTAACCTCGGTGACCCCGCTGCCTGCAAGGGCTGCATGAGCCACAGCCCTCGACCCCACCCACTAGCCAATCAGCTGTCAGCGCTGGGGGAGAAACCGAAGAGGCACGGAGACAGAGCCTCTGCATTCATAAAGCAGGGAGGCAGAGAGAGGCAGGGGGAGGCAGAGTGGGAAGCAGCTCTGATGGTAAAACAACAAACCGGCTGAGCACCATAACATTGTCAATCCTGTTAATACGTTGTTATTATACCAAAAATGCCATAGTGAATCTTTCTGTCACAGTGAAATCACTCACAAACAAAGACAACGTTGATGGCGAAAGGGGATTAAGTAAAAATTAAATATTTGAAAAATTTGAGTGGTCATCAGACTACTGTAGACACAGTACAGTATTTCTGCAGCTTCAACAGTTCTCTAAATATCATAAATCTGAGTCAGACTCACAAACATCTCAATCCTACTGCACACACGCATATCATTTCTCAACATCATCTGACTGTAGAATACTACTCACCCTGTTTCATACAAAAATCACAGCTGTAACATGTCTGCAACACATGCCTGTCTCATTATAATAATTGTATATTCTTTATGGTAAACATATAACGCATCCTGTAACACATATTCATTAATGCGTCACAGGATGAATACCCAACACACACAATGTGAACTGAATTACTGTGTGGAACATTCTTTTAGATCAACCTAACTGTCTGTCCATTAAATGAATACTTGTTTGGATCTTTTTAACCAATGGTGTATAATGATATAGTGATAGATATTTGTAAAGTTTTACAAAAATACTACTGTCTTGACACAGTAACAGACACACACGTTTTTGTCCTTGTAAGCATGGTAATCCATACTCACACTAAACTGTGAAAAGCACATGAAAACTGTAGAGGACACAGCAAACTGTGATAGATGCAAACAACAATTATAGACACAACAAACTGAAAAGAATTCACCAAACTGTTATTGACAATCCTAACTTCAAAGGATACATCAGACTGTGATTAACACACCAAACCATGAAGGACAAACTAAACTGTGATGGACACACCAAACTGTAAAGGTTGCACCATACTGTGATAGACACACCAAAGTGTAAAATATATAACAGACTGTGATGGACACAGTCATCTTCAAAGGATACATCAGACTGTGATTAACACACCAAACTGTGATGGACACACCAAACTGCAAAGGATGCACTATAATGTGATAGACACACCAAAAGTGTAAAATATATAACAGACTGTGATGGACACAGTAAACTTCAAAGGATACACCAGACTATGATTAACACACCACTATAGGGGTCACACCAAACTGTGATGGACACAGCAAACTGTGATTTATACACCAAACTACGAAGAACACATCAAACTGTGATGGACAAACCAACCTGTGAAAGATACAGACTATGATAGTCAACTTTACAGGTTACACAAAAGTGTAAAGAATGCCCCAGACTGTGATAGTCACACCAAACTGTGATAGTCACACCAAACTGTGATAGACACACCAAACTGTGACAGACACACCAAACTGCAAAAGATACACAAAAGTGTAAAGGATGCGCCCGACTGTGATGAAAACATCAAACTGTGATAGACACACCAAACTGTGATGGACACATCAAACTGTGATAGACACACCAAACTGTGATAGACACACCAAACGGTGATGGACACATCAAACTGTGATAGACACAACAAACTGTGATGGACACATCAAACTGTGATAGACAAACCAAACTGTGATAAACACATCAAACTGTGATAGACACACCAAACTGTGATAGACACACAAATCTGTGATCGACACATCCAACTGTGATAGACACACCAAACTGTGATGGACACATCAAACTGTGACAGACACACCAAACTATGATGGACACATCAAACTGTGATAGACACACCAAACTGTGATGGACACTCCAAACTGTGATAAACACATCAAACTGTGATAGACACACCAAACTGTGATGGACACACCAAACTGTGATAAACACATAAAACGGTGATAGACACATCAAACTGTGATAGACACACACATCTGTGATGGACACATCCAACTGTGATAGACACACCAAACTGTGGTACACCCCAAACTGAAACATGCATTAAGCTTTGATTGACATGCACCAAACTGTGACAGACAAAACTCTTATTAAAAAAACATGAAGTAAAATTGTCAAGACACACACACACACACACCCTATGCTCTAATACAAAGGTGATCTCAGTCACTCACTCCAGCACATAGCTAGTAACACACACGCCACATCAATGGAGCTTGCAAACCGTACTGGAATCCCAGCTCACCTTGTGAGATGACACCAACTCCTTCTAGTTCCAATGCCTGTGGAGTCTTTCTCCTCTCTCGTCCGTTCCCACTCTCCCTTACTTTCTCCCTCACTGGCTCTCTTCTCATCGCGTGGCTCTTGTTACGCTCCACGGCAGAGACAGGGGGGGAAGAAGGAAGCAGGAGAAGGAGGGACGGTGGGAGGGAGGGAGGGAAAAGAGGGACGCGCAAGTTCTGCCCAGACTGATGAGTGAGGCTCATGAAAACAGCCTGGGGACAGAAAAGAGTTAGAGTGCCTCATTCCCCAAAAATCTGTCTCTTTCTTTCCTCCCTGACCTCCTCCCCTTCTGTCCTCTTACTCGATACATTTCCCCCTTTGGTTCTTCCCCTCCACGGATCCGTGAACGTCTCCCTTAAACGAGTTTCAGTATCTTGAACTCCTGCACCTCATACCTTCCTTCCTCCATGACCTCCCTTTCTTTTTCGCTTTCCTCCCTCTCCTTTCTCTCTCTACTTCCTCGCTCTCTCTCTCGCTCTTTTGCGGCAGCTGGCTTGATGAGGGACACACACCTGCCCACCTGCCCTGCTTTAATTAAAGTGAGGGATGACTTACTCTGTAAAATCCTTATTCAGCCCCCCTCATATTCTCCTAACGTTCTGATACCAGGGGTGCACACACACAGTGTGCTATTTCAAGAACTGTCTAAACAGAGTCGAAAGACACAAATTGCTACTTCTTCCCCTGTGAAATGCACAAGAAACCAGGCCGAGGCCACGACGTGTCATCGCATAAAACTTCTCTTTCACATAAATACAACATATTCACACACACACATGCATACACACCTCTGTTTAAGGGTTTTAGGGCATTGACACTCACTTTCCAGAATGTAAGGAATGCAATTCGCTGATTGGCTGGTGACTGCGTCCATTTAACCTCAAGCCCACCGGGACACTGCTCAGGGGTCATGACCTCAAGTTTACGGAAAGTTTGGGAAATAAAATTCCTTCTTTATATCTGTAATTTTTGTTCCCTCTATTTGTTCTTCTAAAATTATAGATTATAATATAGGATTCAATACTCTTCTACATTTTCCTTTATCCTTTACTTACTTAATGTATCCTTTTGTTCAGTAAATCTAAAATGAAAAGACTAAAGCCTGATCTCATTTACAGGTGCCAAAATTCACGTTCCTTGCATAACACTCCTACACTATATGAACGTGTGTTTCCCTGGCCCAGTGTCAGGGTCAGTAGACCAACAGATAGAGGACATAGAATTAGGCAAACTAGAGATGCTGGAAACAGTGTTTTTCCGAGATGCCATACTAATGGCAATTTTGAAAGGTTCCATACCAGCTGTGTCAGTCTCAAAAGCATGGAGGGGATACCAGGAGACAAAATGTTAAACCAGGAGAGCTGGACAGGGCGGTAGAAGGGCATCAAACCAGCAGCAGAACCAAGAACAGGACACTGCCATAGCCCTACAAAATGACCTCCAGCCGGCAACTAGTGTTTTTGAACATGAGAGAACATCGTCCTCTAAGGGGACCTGTGCTCACAGCCCAGCACCATGCAGCTTGACTGGCCTTCTCACAGCCCAGCACCATGCAGCTTGACTGGCCTTCTCACAGCCCAGCACCATGCAGCTTGACTGGCATTCTCACAGCCCAGCACCATGCAGCTTGACTGGCCTTCTCACAGCCCAGCACCATGCAGCTTGACTGGCCTTCTCACAGCCCAGCACCATGCAGCTTGACTGGCATTCTCACAGCCCAGCACCATGCAGCTTGACTGGCTTTCTCCAGAGAACACCAGAGTTTGCAGGTGTGCCTCTGGCACCCTATTCTCCTCACAGATGAGAGCAGGTTCACACTGAGCACATGTGACAGACATGGTAGAGTCTGGAGACGCCGTGGTGAATGTCATGCTGACTGCAACGTCATCCAGCATGACTGGTTTGGCGATGGGTCAGTGATGATCTGAGGAGGCATATCCTTGGAGGGTCAAACAGACCTTTTAATTTTTTTTAACACTACCTAAATTGAAAGTTTATTTTCAGGAGTTCATTTGTTCTGTAAAAATAATCAACACTAACATTTTTTACATCCTTTTTTACCTGTAACAATTTATCAAGTTTGCCAACAATTGTAGAGGGCTATGTATCTTTTGTTTATTTTTGCGCCTTTTCTGTTTTATGAAGTCCCTGGCCTGAATTCTAATCAGGCTATCACGAATTGGGAAATGAGGCATGAGCTGGCCCAGATTATCAATGACTTGGTGCACGTTTGAAAAGTCTTTTTAGAGCCAACCCAAGCTTGGCTTTAACTCAAAGTAAGACCTGATCAACTCACTTACATTTTACATTTTCATAAGGATACATAGATGTTCCTCTGAATCATCCTGGAGGGCATCAACCCGCCTTTCATTGGATGGTCTTGTAATAGGGAGGAGCATGTTCTCCTGCCTCTCTGTGGAGAATGAATAGAGACAACAGCAGAAATGCTAAGCAGAATGTGTCTACATCCCAAATGCCACCTTATTCCCTAAAAAGTACATTACTTTTAGTTATGGTAGTTCACTACATAGTGTAAGATAAATGATTTGAGACACAGACTCAGTGGCCAAATCATGAGAAAAATCCTGTTTATGGACACCGGGGCCTTGACCCTATGAGTCATGGTCCACTTTGTACATTTCTGGCAGTGCTTTCTTTCTTTCTTTTGCAATATCTCTGTCTCCCCCCCCATACACCCACACCTTGCCTGGTACACACTCCTCTCCCACACCCAAGTTCAACAGGACCGTGATCCTCTCCAGCACCTCATTATATCATTTAATCCTCAACCGGGACTCACTGTGACGAATCTCGAACTACCAACATGGTTCCAAAGAATCTCAACCCCAACACACCCTCATTTCAATATTAATGTGTCATACCATGTGATGTCATGGACGTCATACTATGTGTATACATCCAATAGGGCAAAGCTGGAGCATAATCTAAAAAAAAAAATGAAAAAAACATCCAAATTGTCAGGAGATTATGCACAATAGTGTAGTGAATCCTGGCTAGACCCTCTTTGTCACAAGCCAGTTCATAATTTTGGTTGGCTACTACACAAACAGACAATTTTTTCAACCAAGGACCAATATCTTATTTTTATTTTGTTATGCTGTCTTATTGGTTTAATTGTTTGGATGAGTCAGTGCCATTGGAATTTGTCTCCCATTCTACAATCTGTCTTTTTACACACTATGGACGACCTTGATTTTACCAATATCAGCTTGTCAGTCCCCGTGTTAATTTCTTAATTTCTTAATATAATACAGTTTTCGGTCTTGAGAAGACTGCCCTTCACAACATTTTTGCACTGCTCATTTTTGCAATTGTGGTTGAATGCATACTGCATTTCATTGTACTGTTCCATGAAAAAAAGTTGAATCTAATCTAATGACTTCCAGCGGGTGCATGGGAGGTGGTGCATGGGAGTTCTCTGAGGGGATGCGACCTCTCTCACTCACTATAAAAACCCCAGTTCTAGAGAATCTCAACCCTTGTTCAACAGAATGTGAACTTTACAGAGCATTGTCACTAATCTGCTCATATGAATTCCTATGAAAAAACATTCCCTCATTATACAGATCTTACCTAAAGCCCAATCTTGTTTTGTTTTAATTAATCTCACCATAATACATCCTTGTTTTAAATAATCTCACCATAATTAGTTCATCTCACCATATATATATATATATATACATATATATAAATATATATATACATAATATCACTTTAATAGACCTTGTTTTAAATAAGATCACGTTAATTAGAGGCATGATAGTGCTGGGTAATCCTGTCTGGGTATTTACATATAATATGTAACAATCACAGACACAGAGACTAGACACACACAGGGTTATATACCTAGTCAATAGGTGACACCTGTTAAGGATCAGGGAGGGATGCATTCACAGGACATTGGGAAAACAGGACAAAACACACACGATGGTGACTAAAAGACCGGCGACATCGAACGCTGGGCCGCTACCCGACCAGAGGAGGGGCCGTCGCTAGATGGCAACATGACAGTTTTGCAAGATCAACAAGAGAGAAAGGACTTACATAGACACTTGCTTGATGCACACTTCACACTTACACACACCCTCAGTCTAACCTCCAATTCCCCTTTTGTTTTACAGAATCTCAACACTAATTCCCTTTGGTTCTACAGAAACTCAAACCTAATCCTATCTTCCCATCATTCTTTGTGACTATGAATCCATGCATTACAAGAATAATCAAGGTGGAAAAAAAACATGTTTTGACCTTGTGGTGACCTTTCTCCAGTCTGCATGAAGAAAAGGAATAAAATAGGGGGAAAAGTTACAATTGTGCTTCGGGTTGGAAGTAGGGTTAGGGGTTAGGTTTAGGGTCTAAAGAAATGGTATAGTAAAATCATGTGTGTGGGTGTGTTAGTGTGTGAATATGGGCACATGCGCAACTGAACGCACCCAATCGTGGATTCATGCATTCTGGGAAAAACCAACTAGTTCTGTTCGTCCGATTGGTGGGCGTATGGATCTTCATGTCCAAAATAAACACCATCTGCTGTAGTTGGAGGAAAGAGGGGAGTCGGAGTTGGACATAAGCAGATAACCTGGGCTGTGATGTGATTTATTATGTGTATGTTATACTGCTAATGTGCCCCCCGGGAAGCCCTTGGAGGAACAGAAAAGCACATGCACACTCGTCTTGAATATGGCAGGGATTTCTCCCTCTCTTTTATACTCACGTACGCACATGCACACAAATGCACAGTGAGTGTTAACTCTCTAACACATACATACATGCTGCTTTTCTTAAACGTAACTTGTGACTCAATGCCTAATCTTAACACTGAACTAACTACTAACACTAAAACAAATTCAATTCCCAGTTGTAATTTTAACCCTGAGCCAAAAATAGAAACGTTCCTTGTGGCGAACAACATAATGTCTCCTCCAGGATAGTAAGCTTTGAACACAAGCACACGCACTCCTAGAGTGGAAACTTTGCATTTCTGCCCTTCCACCAGTCAGTGGTGTGTGACGTACGGCAGACATACGGTCAGAGGGATGAAGGATGAAGGGGGATGAAGGATGAATTGTGCGATGGGATCAGGAGGCTGAAGGTATGTCTGAGGGGGCAAGACGCAATAAAAGACGTTTGCAATGTCAAGCAATAGTAGTACATTTCAATTTGCTTATTCGTTTTGGCATTTGAAGCACACCGGTTTATTACAGCCAGTTGTTAGAATGGAATGGTGTTTTTTTCGCTGTAGTCCTATCACTCCGGTCAACTTGACTGTTGTGGTCCTTCCGTTACCGATGGTGTACATCAAATTGGTGTGTATACAGGCTGTGGGGGTTGGACACATGACTCAATGTTGCTAGGCTACTACCGTCTCCGCAGGAGCTCAGGCCACAGAACGTCAGAGGTCCTTGGGCACCTCCCTGGGTGACCAGTGTTTACTTCCCCACTCCTCTAATCAACTCTCCAAGAGCACTTGCTTCATACTTTCTCCGCATATTCTTTGTTGAGAAACATTATTCCCCCAACTTGGATTATTATGAAGGCTACCATTTGCTTGGGAAGTAGGGGGTAGCAGGAGCCCCAACCGTCGCAGCAGCATGTCATCGCTTATGATGTCACTACAAAGCATCTGGTATGGATCTCATAAAAGATAGAAGTGATGCGATTCGGTGCTGTTTGATACGTTTTAGAATGTGTTTTCCCTCAACAGAACCCCCACGGTTTACCAATGCGTCTGCATACACCACGGTTACAAAACACTTTGGTTGAGGGGACTCAAATATGAACTTGAGTTGGGTCATCTAAGCACGTGTTACATTCACAAGGGGGATTCCTGTATCTAATCGTGTAAAACCAACCAACAACATGCTCCCTTCTAACTCACCACCTCCTCTCTTCTCCAGACTATCCCTAAAGACATCCTCCTACTCCTTGTGTCTTCAACCATCCCTGACAACCTTCTTCCCTCTGGCTTTAAGACTGCCAGAGACCCACCCCTCCTCAAAAACACTCAACCCCTAAATCTACACACTAGCATCCCTTTCCCAATTCCAAAACAGATGAGCATGCAGTCGAACTCCTTGCTACTTCAAAAACTAATTGTGTGAGCGGCTAACTGATCACTGCACCTGCTAAGCATCTTAGCTATATGTTTATCACCTTACATGAAGAGTGACGACAAACCTTATCCAAGGTATACAGATGTTTATTCTTCATTTAATAAGATACTACTAAATGAAATAAAGAACAGAAAAAAAGAATAAGAGAGGAATGGGAAAATGAGAGCGGTCACTGTATAACGGATATGAACATACAGTAAGAACTTGGAAAAACAGAAAGCAAACTGACACTTAATCACAATTCTTCTTTTTACTACAGCTTCTACAACAGAAGTGTCGGTCATAGCCACCATTTGAAAGCACCAGCTAAATGTTCTGCCCCTGGGGTGTGATTGGTGGTTCTAACCCTGACTGTGATTGGTGGCTGAAGGGAGATGGACTGAGGGAAGGAGGGAGATTAACGCGAAGGAGCAAAAGTTCTCCCACAGGTCATTGTTTCCAGTCACACCTGCCAACTCTCTCCGTCGCCGCGGGAGACAGGAGGGCGAGTCAGAGCAAGCAGAAGGTTCTGAGATCTGCACAACGTAATAGCACCATATTTCAGAGAAGCACACCAAGGCCTTGCCGTTTTAGAATTGTCTCCATGTCAACATGGCAGAGTTTTTCATATTGAGTTGTATTGGACTGGAACACATACCCTCAACTAGAACAACAGCCAGGTTGGTTTCTGTCATCATGCACAGCTTGTATGGCAAACAATGTCAACCTGCCTACATGAATATTGTCTATAGCACTCAATTCTGTCATCGTGAAGTGCTTTGAAAGGCTGGACAAGAACTCACTTCAGACTGCTAAATTGTTCATAGGGAAAGACCTTCACAGCAGATCCACAGATGACACAATCACCATAACCCTGTATGGTGCCCTATTCCATATCAAAGTCATAGGATTTAGGAAGAGAGACCCATCTAAGCCTTTTCTAATGCCTTATACTAGGCCTTAATGGCTCTTTGCTGTGGAACCTAAAATCTTATCTATGCTATCATCAAAGGCAAAGTAGTCCAAAGTCTTTCAACTGTCTCTGCCACTGACATACACAGAGGGGCAAGGCCACACTGCTCTTCCTCAGGTTCAATGGGATCTGACACAAGAAAAACAACCTGGGTCTCTTCTCTCCTGGTTCCTGGCAGCTGTCCCTACCCTGAGGGTGCCTAAATAAACTCATTAAGTGTGTATGGAGGAAGGGTGTGTAACTATTGGGGGCTCGTCTAAGTGTCTGTAAGTAGCCACTCAGGCTCCACGGTCCATAGAAGACTGCTACTCACTCACTAAGTTTTGGGTACGGGAGAGCAAGGGCTGATAGCTGCTGTTTGAGATTGGAGAGATGAGGAAATGGGACGGCATATGACGGTAGGAGAGTGGACGGAGACCGAGGTGTGTGCATGTGTGTTTGCGTGTGTGTGTGTTAGGGGTGAAGGCAAATCGTGCTTTCAGGCAAGATTTCCAGTATCTTTATTAGGGCTGTCACAATATTAGATTTTCTCTACACAATTATCCTGGCCCAAATAATTCACGGTAACAAAATGATGTTATCTATTGAAAATGTGTGCAGGGAAGTGTATACAACCATAACTGTACAAATAAACAAATGTATGCATACAAAGAAAACAATAGCACTTAACGGATAGTGAAAAGGCAACCAGATTAACTGATGAATAAAAGATCCACAAGGCCTAAGAACGAGAAAAGTTTTTGGAAAAATCATTTAAGAAATTGCCTAGTGAACAGGCTAAGAAAACGTTGCGTCTTTGCATTCATTCAAATGCCAACGTATAGGTCCAGACTCATAGTATAAGTTTTTCCCATAGGCAACATGAATAAGCTTTTTTTTTAAACGAGAAACAATATGTCATTCTCACATAGTGAATACAGTATTATCAAATGTACATTATTAAAAAGATAGCGATATTTCATTTTATAAATATCACGATTATGGCGACAGCCCTTATCTGTATAATAAAAAGAGCAATGCTCATATGATCTCTTTACATGGACATTGTTTTTGCCAGGATACATTCAACTTTGATCCTGTTGTTGAAAGTGTGTAATCTGTTTTATTTATTCACATTCAGTACAGTAAAATTCCACAAGCTAAAATAAATTGCTGCATGAAAGACATGAATGATAAGGGACTGGCTGTACTTCTCAACGCATTAAGACAAACAAGAGTACATCTGAAGAAATAAAAGTAACAGGTTCCTCCTCTACAGGGAAAAGTGTGAAGAATGTGCAATATGTGTCATCTCAGGTCATGCATGATGCTGAGAAGATTTCTTTTACTATTTGACATTTTTTAGCTGTAGAAGTGTTACTAAATGTAGCCATAAGGTTGTTAAAAGTCAGATTTACCTTCACCCCTTAAAAACGTTGCAGGTGGCTCACGCAAATGACACAACATTTAGTTACATTATTTCATTAACAAAACAATCGTTGCCATTAACATGCAAGTAATTAGGAGATTCATACTCTGAGCGCCATCTTTTTTCATGCTGACTGCCCATGGGAACAGAATCCATAACCCTAAACTAACTAGACCTGCATGGCATTGGCAGTGTAAAGAAAAGACAACAACGAAGAAACAGATGAATTGATGAAGGGAGGAGTGAAGAAAAAACAAAGAGAAGCAGAGAGCAGGATGTTGAAAGTACAAAGGTGGTGAGCAGCTGCATCTTAAGTCCAACCAACAATGGCAGCGTTCCCTACTTCCTCCTTTTCCTCTCTAGGTCCTGCAACCCAGACCTAGATGAAAGACTGGCCTGACCAAACCTGTTCTGGACTCTGTGCTTCTCTGCCTTCTGCCCCAACAATTGGTTGAAACGTAAACACAATCTGGATCCGTTTAGAAAGAATAGAACAGTTTTTCTCCTCTTCTATGCTGCATTTGGAGTGAGGGATAGAGCAGTCCCACATGAGCAGTTTGTTTTATTCATTGAAAACAAACCGCCATCAACTGTGCAGGTCAAAGAGCTGTTAGCTAGTAATGGCTGGGTGGCTGGATACTGGCTGGAAGGCCGAGTCCGATACGAAATGATACGTGATGGGAGGTTTCACCATTACAAAGCTACATATAGTTAGCCAGAATTAAATCAGTTCATGGTGATGAAGCGCGATTTATTAACTGCAACCATCATGTCTAATAAATGGCTTGAAGATTTAGACTCTGAAAAACGCTGCTCTCGTACCCACGAGGTCAACAATATAGATGTATTTTTCCCAAAGAACTGGCTTAATAGAAGTTTGTGAAGAAATGAACTGCCTACGCTAAAGTATAAAACGTGAAATATAAAATTGTAAAGCAAATACACTTACAAATACACCATTAAACGTTACATCATTTATGTTTATCATTTAAAAGTAAAAATGTATATATATATAAAGTCCCTACAATTCCTCCATAGCACTGCAGACATCTCAGCACATGTCGAATTCCGCTCACCACCAATGTTATTAAAAAAGAATGAGATGTCTATTCCACCACTTACAGTCTGTAACCACCTACCACAGTTAGCCTGGCCAGAACAAACATAGTTAGCTAATTTGAATAAATTGATATTTCATTTAAAAAGATAAAACAGTGGTGATAATATTTTATGATCGCCCACTCATGAAATGGAATACATTTACATTCCATTATGAACAGACTGAAGTCTTGATAATAACCCAAATCACGTATCTAGACTCGGAAACCTTACATATGTTAGTATATCGATTAGTTTGTTACAGGCCTAAACATGTTATGACCCCCTCCCTCCCTTAGTCACCACAATCACTTGGCGGCTTGGCCAAACTAGGATGGCAGTTGTATGAAGTTGTACGTTGTTCGTTTTCGATAGCAAAGGCTGTAGTTGAATCATCATGTCTATAGATAACAAAGGTTCAATAAGGAACACATCACATCTACAGTATGTATACCATCTACACTGTCTAGAGTCAAATCAAGAAGTAAGGGAAGGAACCTGTGTTCAAGACACATACATTCACCCACATGTACCACTTTCTTCAAGATATCAGAGTCAAAACCGTAACAGCAAGAAATAAAAACAGGCATCAGTTCAAAACACCATTTGCAGATATTTTGGGATAAAGAACCCTGAAAACACAATTCATGCAACAAAAAAAACCATGTCCATAAAACAGGTCCCAAAACAAAAACAGTAGTCTTGAATAGCGCCATAAACCTCAGACAAACCAAGCAGTCCCAAAACAAAAACATGCTGCTAAACTGTGACTTCATAGCACCTGGTGTTTGACCGAATCTGCCGGACAGTCAACCCTCCACCGGGTTCACGGACAGGGAGTGTGAGACAGGGACGAGTCGGAAACGATGGAGGGGATACTGGGACTATAAGTGGATCCTGTAGCCGGGGCCACAGGGAGACAGAGCGGAGGACCACAGACCAAGGCCAAGGTTACAATTATCCCAAACAAGAGAGGCGGGCCAACCTCCTCCCTCTGAGTGACATGGGATAACAACACACAGCTAGAGCCAGCAGGGCCAGGGACTAGTTCAGTGTCCTTACCTAGGACCCGGAAAGTCATACACACGTACAAATAAACACACACACACACACTGATACACATGCACACATGCTCGGCCGTGTGTAGCCCCGGTCTTCCACACGCACACACATTAGATGATTTACGAATTGTCCAAACACGTTGTTGAATCACTGGCTTCGTTTATACCTCAGGTATTTTATAGTGCTACTGTATTATAGAGCTGACATTTGCTAAAATAAACCTTTTAACAATAACAATCAGTTTTTAATCACACCTCCCTTACAGGGTCTTATATCTTCTGAACAGTCTCTACAGTAACCATCACAGACAATGTTGAAACCAGATGTTTTTAGACTTTGTTATTGTAAAACACATCCATTCTTACCTTCATATTGGTTTGTTACCATAAAATCTAGTTTGTTCCTGCTCTAAATAGTTTAACTGCCTTTGAAATGAATACAGAGAGCCTGTCATGGGTCCAGATGACAGCATGTTGTGATTGGTCCACGTCCTTAGGCCACAAATGTTTTTTTAGTGTAGCATTTCAAACATGTTACCACCATAGCCACTCCTGATCAGTTTCACATTAATGCTTTCAGTTTTTCTATGGGGTTGAATTAGGGTGGAGAATTAGCTTTTAAAAGTCATTAAGGTATCTCATTTTCTTCTCTTATTGGCAATTTGTTTACTGAGTAAACAAAAATGAATGGTCTCCATAAATGTTTTAATACGTTTTAATACGGGTTAATTAAACAATTTGGTATGGAGTTTGAGGACAAATATGGATATCTCAAAACAAATGTAATAATTTAATTTGACATTACAGTGTATACTGTATATATATATATATAGCAGTAAATATGTGCCCTTACTTCTACAAGACCAGCAGCTAAATCAATTCAATGTAATGTCATACTTACTTTGAGTGGCAAGGATATAATAGACATGGATTTACAGAAAGCACACGTTCAAGTCTAAGAATAAAAGAAGGGTTAGACAGAACTACAGAAAGTACATGACAGTATATTAATATCAAAGATGTAGTAATGAGTAGGCCCAAAGTGCCAGTCCTTGGAAAGCTGTCATACAAGTCCTGAACTGTGTTTAGTGGAATATTACTCCTTCAAGAAGACAAGCCTCCACTTCTTTGAGGAATGATGGAGGTGCAAATCTACTTTGCACTCTGTCCTCCTGAACTTCCCATAAAGGTTCAATGACCTTTTGAACGAGGTCAAAGAAAGGCCTTTGACCTCATTCCAATGCTCAAAAAACCACTCTTGAATTTTAAATATTGGAACATCACGACTTGCAGTTTTTGTCGGGTTCCAGACAAATGTGTTCATTTTTTATGCTGCTTGTATGGAACAATGAGCACCAATCCTGTCAGTATGCTTTTTATTTGCGTCCAATCTTTGCTGATGTACTTTGTCCATGTTCGGCATATGATATCATGATTTTTAAGACTGTTCTCCTTAACATATTTTTGCAGTTTTTGTGACCGATGCACCTGCAAGGGATGACTTGTGTTTTGTGAAGCAGGGCAGATAAGCATGATCTTGGTTTCACACAATACTTTCTTTTAGTGAAGAAGTTAACACACAAGTCTCTGACAATGTGGCTCCAAGTGATAAGTTGTAATTTTTGAATACTGGGATAAAGAAAACCAAAGGATCTCATGATCATGTATCTCATGGTCATGAACTCCACAATACTGTGTATCATTGTACTAATTATGAAACTGGTTGTTTGTAGCCTGGATGGTGAGCAGTGTCCCAAGCCACTGTACTGGCACTCACAGACAAATGTACCTACTGTATGCCTGCTAATCATTTGAATATCATCACTGCACCTCCACAATAATTTAATCATGACAGAGTTGCTGTCCAACTTTCATTCATGCACGTATCCATGTGTTTCTAGTCTAGCATTAAGATTGGTTCTGCAAGGTTTAATTCACTGAAAATGCAATTTGTATTTTTGTTTTCATGACTGACAAGAATGCTTGCTAGACTGCATTGGAAAGCACATTTGATAGAAGGGACATTAACTCCTTTTACATAGCAACTACACAAACATAATGAATGGGTTGCGTCTGTAGTAACATGATAAAAATAACTAATAACTCCAGATTATGTCTAGAAATAATAGCGTTTACAATTAGCTGTGAGCACTGAGCACAACTGCAATGACAATGTTCCAAAAGTATCCAATTCCAAGAACATAAAGTTTACCCATGCAAGTTAAACATAAAATGGGTTCCCTTGGCTGAATTACACGTCTCTGAAATGACAGACTTCACATGGCCCCTATTTTATGGGCTGTTTGATGACCATTGAGTAATACAGCAACACTTATGACAATTCTAGTGTCGAAAACAGCTTCCATTGGCATAGTTGACTCTGTGGAACAGAGGTTGACACTTCATGAAAATTGGAGAAAAAAAACTGCGCATTTGAACCCTCCAACTCAATTCAGATTATCAGATAAAAAGCAAGAATCCATTTAACGTGTTCTTCACAATTTAACTTTTAGATATGTTGATAATTGGCCATGTGGCAATTAGTTTATGACTAAATTAAAAACAAAACATGCTACACTAATCAATTAATTATTTTCTTTTTTATGGATAGTAATGCCTGTTTAAACATGAGAAAAATTGTGTTTCTCATATCCCTAATATATATGTATTTAAAGTTAGCTAGTCTGTCATTTTAAACACAGCCAGGTTCTAATACTGGTTAACATATTAAAACCTACACAATGTGCATCTCCCAATCATGGTTTTCCTTATAAAGGAAGTACAAATAGCTTGCCAGTTTGAGGTAGAGATTGACATCCAACATAGGGGTAAAAAATGTAAAGTATCAAATCCTAATCAAGTTGAACTATACCTGTGCACTGTTGATCCTGTCCTGTCCTGTCTTGAATCTAATTTCACAGACATTCCTGACGTAATCCCACAGGACCCTCAAGATCGCAGGAGTCCTGTTCCTGTATCAACCTCTAGTGTGGACTATAGTATCTGTTGCACTAACATTCCATTGCATATGACTTTCAGTTTAACAGGTCTGGAATTAGAGGTCTTCACGGATCCGGGTAGGACCAGATACCCAAGACCTGATATTCTGTACTTGGCCCTTGGAACCAGGTAGGATCCCAATGGTGGCCTCAGACCTGAAATGGGTGTGACAATATATAAAGTACATGACACACAGCCTCAACAGACAGACTTGACCTAACCCTAATATGAATTTGAAAAGCTCTGTTATCATAAATAACTTAACTTGTCATGTCCTGGCTGGGAGCCCCTACCCTCCTCTATGCTTTGGGGCTCGCAGTCAGGGCATGTCAGTTAGAGAGGCCTCTAGCCCTCTCTATGCCTCTGTGGGCTCCCCAGTCAGAGCAGCTGTGTTCAGTTGACTCTGATTGGGGAGCCTACTTAGGCTAGGCATCAGCCACACAATAGGTGTGGTTGATTGTTTGTTCTGTTTGTGTTGCACAACGCTCAAGGTTTGTCGCTGGTTTAGTTCAGTGAATACGCTACATGTTTCTTTGTACTGTGTTGTATGTTGGTTAGGTCCTTTCATTTTTGTGTACAGTCCGTGTAGTTTGTTTTTCGTGTTATTGGATTAAATCACCATTCACTTTAAAAATGTCTGCATTTGGTTCTACTCCACACCGCAACTGTGACATAACTAGGTCTGTCACCAGATCCTAAAATGAACACCAACCAAAATGTAGATTTTGGTGTTCACAGATATGGGTCTTTTACCAGCCACGCTTGTGTGTGGTAACACTGGTCTTTATACAGTGTAAGTGTTTCACAAGCTTACTCAGGAACAAAAAATATCCAAGTCAAATTGTATATACAAGTTGTGAACTATAACACACAAAAAATCCATCATGGATGACATTTAGTTTAATTGATGCTTAGATCGTCTGCAGCCATGACTAGCCATGTAACAATGTGTGCAATTTATCCTACTGGAGTTGAGCTTTCAAAAAAAAAAAAAAAACATGGAATTCCAGTGCAGTATAATATTTAACTGCAGGGATATTATTCGGTCCAATTAGGAAGCATAAGTGATTGTGTATCAATGTCACTTTTTATTGCAAACGTGACAACTTGTGCACTGGAGAGGCAACAGCAAGACAACCCCCAAAATGGGAAAGGTTTTGCAGGTGGGGGTCACAGGCAATTGCTCTCCTTATTCTTCCTGGCTGATTGTTCTCTAGTTCTCTTGCTAGTGTCCTTTCACTACGGCTAACACAAGGCTGCTCCAGCACGCTACGGGGTGACGGGACCTTGTCCTGCATTGGGTGTCATCTTTCAGATGGATGTTAAGTAAGTATCATGATTCTGGTCATTAAGGATCCCAAGGGAATGATCATAAAAATAAACCAAATGTATCATATTTACCTAATCATTCTTAGCTTCTAATCAGCAATATTCAATCAACAATGTCTGAATCACTTTAAATGTTACAGGATAAGCATATTGCCGACGATAAACAGCTAGACCCAGGTTTCAAAATTTTCTACAGGTCCATAATGTGTAGGGAGATGTATAATATTGTGTAGGTAGAGAGAAGGCAGCATATCCCCAATACACACACAGTCAAACACACATACAAACACCCAAAGGTGAACAAGCCTGATTAGGGAGGAGAAGAGACTTCCATTCAAAATCAGAATCAGCTTTATTACTAAGTAGGTTTACCCATACAAGGAAATTGCTCTTTTCTGAATACCACACAGATTCAGAAATGGTCTGTAGACCGTATTCTCAATTGGTCCCTCATATTGGAATGTTGTTGCAGGCATCTTGACCAATCATATTTTCCGGAAGGTTTTCCAAGGTCACCATGACCTTGCTCTACCGCAAGGAGATGTTTCATCCTGACAAACTGTAGGCCAGTAAAGCAGCTTTAACGTTTAGCTAGCTTCCTGGTTGTGCAAACAGTGTGATAAGAAGCAGAGCAGCTTGGTAAGATGACTCAACATAACCCTCGACTCTTCTGCACTTGCTGTGGAGTGGCTATGAAAATGTTAAAAGAAGGATAAGGCAGGGGCAAAGTTCAAGAAGGACATGTAACCCTAACAACTCTACCTTGACTCTATAACCCTAAAGATGTATAAGAACCACAAAGAGGATAAACACAAAGAGCATACACATAAAAAAGATATACACAAAAAGGATATACACAAAGAGGATATACACAAAGAAGAAATACACAAGAAGTTTTCGTCCTATTTACGAATAAACAGATATGTTGATTTAGTGTATGCCTAGAAACATATACTATAAAAATATAATTACACGTTTTTCTTTGAGGGGTTTGGAGGTTGATATTTCTGATAAACCAAGATCAAGACAACGTTTGCACTTCAGAACAAGAGCAAACTTCAAATAAAAAGTTCATCTTCAAAAAGTATATTTATCTTAGGAAGTAGAAAGCAGTTCAAACACTTTTGTTTTACTCTGTGGAGATAAATGCATGCCTCGCATCAAACATGATGAATGTACAAGGTGGGCTGAGAGAGGAAGTTGTGAGAGGGATGGGAGAGAAAGATCTCAAATGGAGAATAATTAAGGTCTGAGTCTCAGATTGAAAAACATTGGAAAAGCAAGGTCTGAACATTAGTCCTTCTTTTCTCCGCTCTGCTTTTCTCTCTCTGTCCCTCTCGCCCTCTCTCTCCCTCTCTTACTCACTGACATTTTGTAACCTATTTCCTTGGCTTCCAAACCTCATGTCTTTGGCCTCGGCTCACTATCTATTTATGCAAGAAAATAAAGAAGAGAACGCTGCCCCTCCTAAATCTGTAAACTGCAATTAAGCTAAATTCCACGTTTATTTTCAAAACGGCATCCTTGCTCCAGACCATGCAAGAGGGACTTAAAATGCTACAGTCTAAAATAATCATTTTGGTCTGAAGGCCAAGAGCTTTATCTTACAAGTCTTCTCCCAGACGGGATGGGGATTGAGACCTTGTGGATGATTGACAGACATTGTAACAATCCAACAAGGATTATTTGGTGCCAACATTTCTCTAATTTGCCAACAGTACTTCTGAAGACAAAATAAGAAACATCCCTAACTGCTTCTAAACTATATATTTCTAAGCAGATATTTCTCAGGTGTGATATTGTGTCAGTGTTGATGGAAAACATTCGGTGATATGTCAATCAGGGATACTATAGGAAGTGGGTAAAGCAGTCGAGGAAGTGCGCTGGCCATTGTAAGGTTGATTAGTCTGACTGACATGGCTCAGTGACAGTGGTGACACATCGGTCTGGTTCCCTCAATTTGTATTCATACCAAGGGATTGAGACCTCACCTTGTTTGAATTTAAAGGTGCACTGTGTAGGATCTTGACACAGTGAAGAACCTGACAGAAGGTTATACAACGACAAAACTAGTTTTCTCTCCTTCTCTTATCGTGTGGAAAATCGCAGGCATGGGGCTCAGAAGCAGTGTGGAATATCTCAAACATGGGACTCAGAAGCAGTGTGGAATATCGTAGGCATTGGACTCAGAAGCAGTGTGGAATATCTCATGCATAAGACTCAGAAGCAGTGTGGAATATCATAGGCATGGGAATCAGAAGCAGTGTGGAATATCTCATGCATGGGACTCAGAAGCAGTGTGGATTTC
>JACXGK010003603.1:25957-44192 GCA_016801125.1 Novumbra hubbsi | reverse complement strand
AGTCAGGGTGGCATGGGAACGCTCACAGACACAGTCAGGGTGGCGATCCAGTCTCCTAGACCCAGAAGGTCAGAAAGGAGGAGATTCTAGAACCCTGCAGGGAGATGGGGGGTGGGCAGTCATGACACACTAAGTGATACCGGAGTGGTAATGGATAAATGTGCTAGATGTGTATGGTGGTGCTTTGAATCCAGAGCAGCCAATTAATAATGCCAGTGACAATCTAAAAAGACCAGAAGAATATCACAAAAACCTAATCTAAAAAATGTGACTTTTATATGACATTTTCTTACATTTTCCAGGTTTCAGAACCCAGACAATTACTGTATATATTCAGGAATATGCATAAAAATGTTTAATAACAGAAGGAGTATAAGACAAGGAGCAGGGCCAAGGTCAGTCAGTGGTCAGGGTAGTTCACCTGCAGACAGTGAAGCAGAGGCCCCCGCTGGCCCCGGCCCCCAGCAGGCTGCTCAGCAGGCTGACACTGTGGGCAGGAGACACCGACAGGGAGAGGCTGGGCATCAGGGTCAGAGACAGCCAGGCCAGGAGAGTGAAGACTGGGTATCCTGGGGGATGAGCCACCTACACACATAAAGAGAGACATAACAAGTCAGTAACCAGGGGAGGACTGATTACAGAGACAGGAGAGACCAGGGAGGGATGACGACATGGACAGAAGAGAGACCAAGGAGGGATGACAGAGAGGAGAGAGACCAGGGAGGGATGACGACAGAGACAGGAGAGAGACCAGGGAGGGATGACAGAGAGGAGAGAGACCAGGGAGGGATGACGACAGAGACAGGAGAGAGACCAGGGAGGGATGACGACAGAGACAGGAGAGAGACCAGGGAGGGATGACAGAGAGGAGAGAGACCAGGGAGGGATGACGACAGAGACAGGAGAGAGACCAGGGAGGGATGACGACAGAGACAGGAGAGACCAGGGAGGGATGACAGAGAGGAGAGAGACCAGGGAGGGATGACGATAGAGCCAAGGCAAGGATGCCCCCCCCCCCAGATTGACTAACAAGAAAATGAGCAAGCGTTTTTATTGTTTCTTATTTGCTAGCTATTTGCATGCAATACGCCGCAAGCTTCTTCATTAATTTACACTACCAGAGATTTTAGAAATAAACATTTAATTTATTCATTTTATTTTATAGGTTTTATTTGCAATATGAATATCAAACCAGCAGTGGGCATCCCCATTGTCAACACCTCTTGACGACAACATGAACGCAATCTTCGCAGGTGCAAGTCCGATGGACGTTGAGTCAGGAGGCAGCCAGGCTGGCTTACCCACATCTGCCTTGCCTCATCCAAAATGTTTGGAGTCTACAGCTTTACAGAAGCCTTCACCTCCGTTCTCCCTCTCCTCATCAAAAAGTTGGAGACTTCTGCTTTGCAGAAACCATTCCATCACCTCTTCCACCCCTCATCACTTCCCAAGGACAAGCCCCTCCCCGGGGTCCGAGAGGCAGCACGTGACGACCGCCAGCCCAGCCTCCAAACCACCTCGGAGCAGCAGCTACTTCTGCCTGGGGGATCCCAGCAATCACTGCAATTAGCCGCTAAGTCTCCTCCGGGCCGATAAGGGCTCAGTCATTAGACGGCGACTCGTTCCCCGGCACTGATAAGGCCGGGCCAGCCGGGGAGCAGGGGCAGCTCTTCAAATGGAGTCACCGCTGAGAGGTGAGAGAGTGATTAACCACCAATCAGCACAGACACTGCGGAGGATAACCGAACCCCCGGGCGTGTCCACAACAAGCAGCCTCAGGCAGGCCTGGCGAGGAACCGGGGCAGCTGGGAAAGCCAGGGAGGTAGAGGGAACGGGCAGACGAAATAGAGGAAGACTGGTTGGAAACTATGTGTAAAGACAGAGATACGGAGGGAGAGAAAGAGGGAAAGACAGGGAACACAGCGTAAAATCTCAGTTTGTCAAAGAGATAGTTGGTTCAGACAGACAGGCACCAGCCCCCAGGTGAACATGAGGTGGAGGTAAGAGAGACAGGATGAGGGACCTGGTCCAGACAGACAGGCACCAGCCCCCAGGTGAACATGAGGTGGAGGTAAGAGAGAGGAGATATAGGGACCTGGTCCAGACAGACAGGCATCAGCCCCCTGGTGAACATAAGGTGGAGGTAAGAGAGAGGAGATATAGGGACCTGGTCCAGACAGACAGGCTCACAGTTAAGAAGCTAAAGGGCAGCGAAGGGACACCAATGCCACAGGGAGCTGTAGTGAAGAGCTCCAGAGCTCTGGGGATCAGATGGGAGGGCCGGCGGCCCGGGACCCAGGGAGGCCGTCTGAACCCTGGGGAGGCCTGACAGGCAGACTGGCAGGCCACACGGACTGCGGCACTAACGGCAGGATTACTGGCATAGTGACACTGACACAGCCTCCCTAAAAGGATCACAGCGGCGTAATAAACTTTATTAAATAATAAAACTTATTATAACTGTTAACCCGATTTAGTTCATTCTTCGCGGCTTACACACACACACACACACAAAAAGAGGGGTGGATATAATAAGCCTTATACCGTACATAAGGCAAAGCCTACAAAAGCCATCGCCTTACCATTGACTTTAATTGGATTTGAAAAACGGGTTGCAAATTATAGCATTCTCTACTTCTAACTTAGTAAAATAAGTGTATAAAAAGAGAGGGGAAAAAAAACCTGTGGACCGAAAGTAAATTAATCTGCATTCTGTCCATGCTTAATTAAACTTCCTTAATGCTTCTAACAGTTAATGAGTGAATTGATTAAACAATAGGGTTAATGCTTACCCCCAGCTCACAAGCAGCGGTGATCAGCTCTCCTGTGAAAGAGAATAGGGGAGGAAATTAAGGTAAACCCAATAATGATTATTAAGAGACAAGTCTGCTCCAAAGTTGTCCCAAATCAAATACTTGCACTGGGGGGTTTTGCATTAATTTGCCCGGATCAAAACCTGCAAATCTTCCCAGTGTGGCATTTCCTAAGCGGCACGCTCATTCCCTTCATCTCTCGCTTCTCCCCCGACTCTACCACCTCTCCCTCACCGACACACACACACACACACACACACCACCTCCCCAGTGGGCTGCCACCCAGGCACACATGTAGGCTGAACAGAGTCTTCCTCCCAGACCCAACCTCCGCATGCTCCAGGTCCCTCCAGCCTTTCTTCTTCTCATCCCTCTACTCTAGCGCTCTTCTCGGTTACCAGACTGGTCCAGGGAGGACACCCAACCAGTAACACAGGCCGTGTCGAAGACAAAGAGAGCCCGATGAACTGAGCTTGAGGACACGGGAGCTGGTTGCAAGCTCTCTGACTCGCTACCTCTGTGTGAGGTTCAGTATAAACTGCCTACAAACCGCTGAATGCTATTTAAGGATTCCTCAGATCCTTTTGGGCACAAACCCTTTTGTGCCAGAATGCACCCAAAGCGTTTCCAATTATACAGATTCTTTCACCCAGTGGTAGCATCTCCCGCTCATGAAAATTGAAATTTTGTTCAGATTAAATTCCAATGATGAATGTGTTAGTCCTTTACAGCACCCTCTGCTGGCGCATTAGAGGTTGACAAGAAATAGTTGTCTGTGCCAAAGCTCAGAGCGTGACATTCTCTTATCACATGGAAAACAAAAATATTGCACAAGGCTTTGCTTCATATATTTTGCAAAAGGTCTTTTTGCAAAATATATGAAGGCATATCCTTGCTAGTTTCCAAATTGGCAATAAGGATAGGTTGTAGACACATAATGTAGCTCAAGCTCTGTGCACAATTCATTCAAGGAAAACAAATAAAGGCGGGCATGTTGTTGGACTTGAATGAGTCGTTTCAGTTAAGAAGTAAAATATATAAAAACACCTTTAACTAATTTCAAGCATGGATACTAAAGAACTGCAAAAACTAGGGACCGCTTAGAATGCTGGACCACCACGCATCAGAACTAGGTTTCTGATTAAACACCAAAGTTACAGAACATTGCAGAATAATTTCAAAGGCTTCATCACCATCTCATTTTTCCCTCATTTAACCTCTGCATACATATTAGAGTTTCTGGGCTTGAAGCCCCTTTCACTCTTATCAGTTTAATAGGCCATGAAACCAGAACTCTCTTCAAATGCACAGCTTAAATCCTCCCATTGGTCCATTTCACATGGAACTGTACCTGTCATCATTTCTCATCACCGTCTCAACCGCCATCAATTTCTCCATTTCATACAGAACCACATATTCCGTCAAGTACGCTTCTACACATCGACATGAAATTGTAACGAAGAAAGGGCCGGAACGTCAGAGGCGGAGAGCGGCACCAGTGCTAAGGTCCCATTACTAAAACGGGAAACGCACAAGTCCACGGGGAGGCAGCACCGACGCCAAAGGTCTTTGTGATAGCAGAGTATGGGCACCCGCACCAGCCTTCCCATAATCCCCGTCACTTCCACACGCCACATCCCTAGACAACAGCGTTCCCGCGGGGCTGCGCTCCAGCCCCTCCCTGGTGCCTCGCACCTAAAGAGATTAGAACATGAAGACGGAAACCTGGAGAAACGAGGGTAGGGTGTTCAGCTGGCTCTATCGGAGCCAGAGCACCATTTCTAACCACAGTGGAGAAAGGGGCTGGACTTGTTTCAAAGGCCCCAGTCCCAGCAGCACGGCAACCGGCACGGCTACTGGTGGAGGTTTCTTCCGCTCCTCATATCGGGTTTCCAACGGTTCCATCTCGCAAAATGCACTTTCCGTGCATGTCCGTTTTGCAAATGTACGCCAGAACTTCACACCAGTATGATCGTTCTAAGCACAGTCAGTGGGTTGCTTGTAATACATGAAATGTAATTACATTATACATTAAATTAATGTTTTTAACAGTAAAACATAGGAATTAGTATTGACATTTTTTTTGCAAAGGCATAGAGTACAACCTACAGTCATCCTGGCAAGAACATATATATACACTCACCAACATGGGATTAGTTGTTGTTCGAGCCAACATTAGAATAAGTAAGACATGAGGCCTAAATGACTTTGACTGTGGTAGGATTGTTGGTGCCAAAGATGATAGTTCAAGCCTCTCAGAAATATGTGACCTCAGTGTTTTTCACATACTAAAGTCTTCACAACTTACAGGGAATGGTGCAATATACAGAACTTCTCCAGTAAACAAACCCCTTTTTAACGAGAAAGGTCAGAGAATGGCCAGACTCGCTGAAGCTGATAGAAAATGTCACAAATAACGAAATGACCACTCTTTACAACAGCAGCGTTGAAAGCCCAATGCAATGAGCCTGAAAGTAGACGGGACAGGGCAGCAGCAGAAGACCTGTTCTGCTCCTGTCATCTAACAACTGGAAGATGGTTTGGATGCAGACGGCAGGGCAAAAATGTTACAGAAACCAAATCATTTCCTTTAAAAAATAAAAAAAAAACTCAATAAGCACAACATCGAAATGTTTCTCTGTGTGCCAGACTTCTTTTTGACTAACAGTTTACCAAGCTTAAGAACAATGCAAATGGGGAAAAAAACGGAGAGTTGACACTAAAGCCTGACAAAAAATATTGTGGCAGATGTGAATAAAAGAGTCACAGTCCCACATCCATGATCATCTATGCGTCAGTAATCCTGACTCGGCAGTAATCCTGACTCTGCAGTAATCCCCAGTCTCAGACTGCAGGCAGAGACACCTCCATCTGCTGAACGCATTACTGAACAATTTGAAGCCTTGCTCCTAGTTTATTCATTCTAATAATTACACTGAAATATGAACTTCATAACTAAAGGAATAAGCACAGCAAACCCTGACTTTATACCAAAATAATCTCCTATGATATTGACTTATTTTTTAAGAAAGAGACACAAGAGAGAGAAATCCCACCACACACCGCAGACATTCAGTAAAACAGTGTATGTTTTATAATGGTTCGAAATACAATCTGTAAGTTAGCAAAAGAGACACTAAAGTAATACCTGACAATTTTTACATTTGATCAAGGTACTAAAAGGTAAAAAATGAAGTAAGTCAAACTGTAGCTGTTTCCAGCAAGACAGAAACAAATGAGGGCATATTCAGCACGGCGGTGACTGAACAGCACCACACAACGGCAGCACTGGGACAGACCCGCCAGGAGCGTCTGGGAGGAATATGACTGGAAACCTCCTGGATCTGAGTAATATTGGCGGCTTCATGACTGGAAAACATAATGAATGACAAGAGTTAAGACTCTGTGTGACAGCCAGCGGAGAATCATTGAGTTTCTCTTCCTTTTTGGTAGAAGTATCTGGTGATAAGGTTACCCAAAAGTTGGTATTCATGAGAAGAAGAAAAAAAAAAAACTTTGTGGGGATTCTTTTCTGAACTAATCCAATAAATGTTGATATGGAGTCAAGATGGCCCTTGTTAATGACCAAGAGCTAAAGCCCCAGCTTCTGTCCATTATCCCATACAAACCCGGACTTATTGGAGACCCAGCAGATCCCAATGTATGTGTACATGCAGGGGCTTGGAAAAGTATTGAGACTCATCAATTTCTACACAATTTGTTGTATTATGGACTATATCCTAAATTTATTACATTTTATTTTTGCCATTAATCTAAACACCATGCCCTAAAACGACAAAGCAGAAATTTTTTTTTTTGAGTTTTTGTCCACTTAATTCAACTTAAATGTTGCATATAAATAAGTGTCCGACCCTTTGTCATGACACAATAAATTGAGCTCACTTCACAGTGTCAGAGCAATAACCTAGCCATGAACTCTATATACCGTGAAGCTCAGAGCAAGTAACTAGACAAGAAGGGCCTTGGTCAGAGAGGGGACAAAGAACCCAATGGCTACTCCAGAGTAGCAGAGAAGGGGAACCTGGCAGACCACCTCTGCAGCACTTGGCCATTAAGATAGAGGCAAGGCAGAAGCCACTCCTGAGTAAAAGGCATATGACATGTCATCTGGAGTTTGCCCAAGACCACTTAAATGACCCTGAGATGCTGAGGAAAAGAACTATTTGATCTAATTTGAATCAAGAACCAAACCTTTTTTGTCAGAATTCTTTCTAAGCGCCATGTCTGGTGAAAACCAAGACACAATCACGTGGTTAATAGCATGACTATGGTGAAACATGGTGGTGCGAGTCTCATGCTATGGCAATGTTTCTCATTAGCAGGGACGGGGAAACTGTTTAGAGCAGGGGTCTCAGACCGGTTCCACGGAGGGCCGAGTGTCTGCAGGTTCACTCTCACCTTGTACTTGATTGATTAATTATGTCACTGATTGGTTAGGTCTACCCTCATCTGGTTATTTAGGTCTGAACCAGGAACCAATTTCCAAGAAAAAACTAAAACCGGCAGACACTCGGCCCTCCGTGGAACCGGTTTGAGACCCCTGGTTTAGAGTTAAGGGACAGAGAAATGACTGCAAGACAGTGCTGGAGTAGCATTCAACTAATCAAATGTATTTTATAAAGCCCTTTTTACATCAGTAGTTGTCACAAAGTTCTGTTACAATGAGTTTAGAGAAGTCTGAGTGCTTTAGTGGCCCTAACAAACCCTACTGAACATCTCTGGAGAAACCCGAAAACCCGAAACCCTCCCCAACCAATCTAATAGAGCTTGAGTAGATCTTTAAAGAAAAATGTAGGAAACTACCCAAATCCAAGTGTGAAACATACCCAAGAAGACTTGCAACTGGGATCCCTGCCGAAGACTGTTGTATATAGATTTGTCAAGTTACAACGCTGTTTGCTGTTGTATTTATGTGCAACCTGAGAAACACGTGGTACACTCATTGTAGTCAGAGCCAGCCAACGAATCCTGCACACTAAAAAGGCCAGCCGAGCGAGCAACTTCAGCGCGCATGGCAAAAGGCAAGGAGAAAAGAGCATGCAGCCACAGCGTGTGCGGCACCAAAGCCGATGCTTGAAAGATACATTTCCAGCACAAGATACTTTCACCCCAAAATGTTCTGAAGCCAGCGTTTGATTTTCTTTGTTCACACACGTGGTCATTCAAGACTGAACTGCAACTTCCAGCATCCAGGTCAGATTCCTTCAGGGAATGAGGGTGGCGGTTCCCTGCCTCTGTCAGAGTAATATCCTTTCAGGCTCAGTGGAACCTTTCCAATCTGTGATATTTTGACTTTGGTTAGGTCACAAAATATTAGCCCCGTACAACTGGGTTTACTGGTTACTTGAAATACTTGTATTCTTTATTCAAATCAGTACACAGCGTACTCGTCTATTTTGTGATTATGGTGTCCAAGGATTGGTTGCCAAAATAAGTGGCTATTACATTTTAAAACTCGGCTGCACGTTTGCTGGTGAACCAACAAGTCAACTTGAAGCCCTGCCCTAAATAATTAATTGCTTTTAAGATGAAAATCATGTCAGAGCACTTAACGATCTTCACAAACCCAGCTAATTTAAAACAATTACTTCTTAGCAAATTGTATCCAATGACTAACAACTGCATTTGTTAAAGTAGTTCTTAAATAGCAGATGTTTTCTTAATGACTGCATTTATTTCCAAACATTGTTTAACGTACAATCACAGAAAGGACACCCTTGAGTATTTGTCAGATAATTTATACATTTTCTAATTATTATCAGACTTATTTAATTAAAATTTATAGAAATATATATTTTGTATGATTGAATTTACAGTTGTTGAAATAAGAAGCATCATCAGAAGCATGATTTTTTAATTAATTTATGTCAGGATACAAGTGTACAGAAAGGAATAAAACATTGGTATTGTCCAACAATTTTGTTATCGGTGCCTCAAAAGGTTTTTACAGTTATTTAATATTATTGAGTAATGTGTGTAGATTGATGGAAAAAAAAATATTATCAGTCATAAATTAGGTCCATACCACAACAACATGAGAAGAACGTGAAAAGGACTAAATACAGAGATTTTTGGTGTGTTCACTCCAAAACATTCTAGGTCAATTTCTTAAAATATTAATTCCCCAGAAAAATATTCAGTGCAGATATTATACAAAACAAGATGTCGACGCAATTAACAGTTTGGAGATTTAAAGAAATGCTTATACACATTTGTAAAGGGTATATATATATATATATATCACGAGTAGATGATACATCATTGCCCGTCACTGACAAACTATGCATGATTGGCTGCCCGACTGTAACTAGTAAACAAGACCGTGGCTTTACCAGAGTCTCCGCCGGGAAGAGCTTTCTGCGTGCATTGCAGGTACAGAGCCGCGACAAATGCGACCGTGGTTCCCGTCAGCATCCAGCTTCTCTGCTCCACCACCATGGCTAGAAACCAAACGCAAAATATTAGGTTGTTAGCCAAGTTGCTACCATGAACAAATAGCATGAAACTTAAGTTAGCAGCTGTCTATCCCTTAAACAATGAATAGCTAACTATCTTACTATAGGCGTCATACAAACAACGCCACGTCTCTTTGCAAATACAAAAGTTTGGCTGAAGTAACTAGTTAGCTAGCTATATTAGCTATCATAGCGTCTTAAAACGCACCATAGCTGATAGCCTAGCCATCTGTGGCACAGTAGCTAACCCCGCTTTCTTAAGCGCTCACTGGCTATGACAACTGTATTCATTGATTGTTCTCCAGATTCGTACTAGTACGGATCATACGACTGCTTGCCACTTATTGAATCGTGCTAATTTTGTATTTCTGATTAAATGTCTTATTTACACAACAAACATATACCTAGCTTCCCAAAATTACTTGCATGCTTCACAACAGTTTATTCCGCGAAAGTACAAACGACAATAGTCGGACTGCTGATTTCACTTCCTGGTCGGCCCCATTATGAATACGTCTACCCCGGTTTAAAGGCCCAGTGTAGTAAAAAGTTCCTGTTGTTCTTAATTTTGTTTCAAGAAAACTGGATTAAAATTACACCTTCATAAATGATGATTATAGCTGTTTTGTTTTAAGAGCTGTTTAAAAAGAATTGTTGGAATTTCCGCCCCTTTGGTTGGGATAGAACATCTGCCCTACTTTGTGTTGTAACATCATAGATTTCATTATAACAGACCGAAGAGAATGTTAACCCTTGTCCAGACCAGGCTATTAACCATACATGGAAAACTGTGCTGAGAGCAAATGTTTCATCAGGGAAAAAATCAACAGAATGTCAGCACAGATCTCACTCCATATGCTTCCACTATCCAGGCAGTGGGCTTCCTCTCCCCGTGGAGAGTGGAAATGATGCCCTAATGCTTCAGGTTTAAACCTCCAGTTGGCTATCTGGCTTCCATATTAAGTAATGTAATGGACATACTTATGATTTAGCATTGTAAATACAAGGAAGACTCTTACTGTGCTTGGCAATTGATATTGATGGTGCAACAGGCGCCCTATTAAAGGCAAAGGCCAGTTTGAAAGACAGAGATTCCGGGGGGAGGGGGTTGTCTGGAGTAGCCTAGGTCATATCCAGTCACATCTTGCATGGATTTACATCCAAACCAACCTGTTGCTGTTATTTTCAAGTTAATGTCCACGTCTTCCAGACCAATATTCATTGTTGGGCTCCATCAAATGTTAACATTCAGACATTTTCAGGTCCACATGGAACACGGGTGTGCCCAATTAAGTAATCTCATGTTTTATAGTCCCTTGTGTCCCTTGTGCTAGCCACTCATCTTGTCAATCAGCCACAATAAATCATTCATTTGCATCACCAGAATGCCAGAAGAGACAGAAGTCCCATGTCCCATTTATGGAACTATTCAAGTTGTCAGTGGTGATTGTCTTATCACATTAACAATTGCCAAGACGAAATGGTTGTAGCTACAAACTCATATGTAACCCTGTTAGAATCATTCTCATCTCAAATTATGTTCCATGAATTTTTGGAATAGTTATTTGATATATAATTGCAAAATGGTCTATGAAAAAATCATCTTAAAACAAATTTGCACTAACTAGAATTTAATTTTAAAAAATTACTTTATAAGAACATGTAGGCTAGGAGGAACAACTGTTGCCCAGTAGGTAGCTCAATGTGCTGAGATAAACCTCAGGGAACCTGCCTTGTTGTTGTGTCTCCTAATGTGATTTCAAGCATTTATTCACACATTCAATGATGGACTACTCTGTTCCAGTCACAGGAGAAAGCACAATACATTACAAAGGAGCCAATACACTGAGCCACCTTAACAATGTTGACAAACCAGGTAACCCAAAACTCCTACATTTCCGACCGCCTTATCATATTCGGAACTCCTCTAAAAGAACCTACACACTACGGTCATCTGAGCCGCCTGTTAAATAATGATTAAAGGAGGCTTTGTTTGTCTTGGTTCCTAAAGGGTGCGTTGACACAGTAAAGAAAGTCGAACTGGCTCTAGATTCTTGTTAAATGAAGACAGGAGATTAGAATCCTAGCATATGAAGTATGAATTTATAAGGCACTGAGGCATCAGATTATTTGCAATATCAAAAAATGTTGCTGAAGTTAGTGCATGAACTAATGTGTCAACATTTCTGTTTTTGTTTTACTTGATGAGACAGCGTAGCCACTAAATTCTACAGGCAAAAGACCGTCTCTGAATAGGTACACATGTGGCACATGCACCATTAAAGGTCCCTGTTCCTAAATTGAATTGGATTACCCTAATAACGAAATTGCCCTGTTGAACTGATAGAAATCCCACCATATCAGAAATTAGTCAGATCCCTCAGTAAATTGAGCCCTTGGCGAGGTGGAGTGGTGTCAGCACCTGAAGAACTCAGAGATGGTTCTCTAATCCTCTCTCCCCAACACCCTTACTGTCTAATCAGTCTTAAATACACACACACACACACACACCCCAGCGCTCACCCTTCTTCACTCTCAGCTCAGCCATCTCCACACTGTGATGTCACTCTTAATCCATGCTTGGTTATCCGCTGGGCTGCAGTGCTGGCAGAGGGATGGGGTGGGGGTGGGGGGGGGGGGGTGCTCTGCGTTCAAGCACACCAGGAAGCCTTCATTCTAAACTACCTCACCCTCACAAATCCCGGCACATGGAAAATGGGGATTTGTGGCAGGCCTCATAGATGCGCAGATGCATCGTGGTTTGCTTAACAGACACACCGTCACCAGTGCTCCAACAAACAAACGGAAGAGGTGTCAGAAGAATAATCCTCCAAGCGGATGACAATACAACTTCTGCTGCTCTCCGTTTTCACTCCTATTCCACCGTCTCACACACGTTTCACTGGCTGGAGGAGGGCAAGGCCACGTGGGCCCACCATTACTCGCCTCTCGTACTCGTCCCATTCGTGGTCTTGGCACCGACCAGCGGAGGCTTGCACTGTAAGTGCAAACTCAACTGCATGCATAAGGTGCACGGGAATGCATGTGCCAGGCCACATCAGTGGCACGGAGAGCTCATCCCAGAGCCGAAGGGATTATGCAGCATCCCCAGCCTCCCCCCGCCCTTTCCCTCCCATCATGCTCGCTGAAAATGTAATACTACTTTATTGACAGCTTGTCCAAAGACGGGAATTACCCACACGGGTGAAGTCCCAGGTCCATATGGCTTCGAGCTATTAGCAAATAATACTAGTCTGTAATGGCTATGGTATTAAGTTCATTATCTTTGCAGATAGTGTGTGTGTGTGTGTGTGTGTGTGTGTAGAGGGAGAGTTGCCGTTAGCCATGGGGATTTGTAAAGTGCAGCAGATAGGGAAAGGCCATCCATCCTCAGGGGAGGGATGGTTAGGGGTCTTCGACATGAGACTGTGTGGGTAAGTGTCAGACACCGGTCTTGACTGTACTTACTGTTCACTGTCTTGTTATAGTGTTCTCATTGATTGGGGGACTTCTGGTCAGTACCTGCCGGCTCACTTGGATCGAGCTGCTCTGTATGTGATGAAGGTTAAAAAGGAATAGGTTCTATCTCCTCTGTATGTGATGAAGGTTAAAAAGGAATAGGTTCTATCTCCTCTGTATGTGATGAAGGTTCAAAAGGAATAGGTTCTATCTCCTCTGTATGTGATGAAGGTTCAAAAGGAATAGGTTCTATCTCCTCTGTATGTGATGAAGGTTCAAAAGGAATAGGTTCTATCTCCTCTGCATGTGATGAAGGTTCAAAAGGAATAGGTTCTATCTCCTCTGTTTGTGATGAAGGTTAAAAAGGAATAGGTTCTATCTCCTCTGTATGTGATGAAGGTTCAAAAGGAATAGGTTCTATCTCCTCTGTATGTGATGAAGGTTCAAAAGGAATAGGTTCTATCTCCTCTGTATGTGATGAAGGTTCAAAAGGAATAGGTTCTATCTCCTCTGTATGTGATGAAGGTTCAAAAGGAATAGGTTCTATCTCCTCCCTGCTGACACTGGTGCTCTTCCTTTGCTTGATGAGGTCATCATTTTATATGAGATGTCTTAGATGTACACACACACACACACACACACACTGAGGTAGTGTATCTGTTGAATTTGCCTTATACATCATGCAAAACCTGTCCACAAAGCCTACAGGTCTACTGCCAGGATCCTTCAGTCACTGTGGATATCCACACCAACTAGGCAGAAAGTCAGCTTCATACCATACTTTTTTGCCACTGCTTTTCAATACAGCACCCTGAGCATAGTGATCATATACACAGCAACAACGTTGCCCAGTAAACCTCTGCCATGGTCCAAAGGTGATAACTAGGCCATACTCAAGAGTGCAGAGGCAGAGTTTTCAGACTGAGAAATGTTACTGATCCTGTTATGTCTTTTGACAGGGCTGTTGGCCCAACTAAATGATGTATCCTTTAGCTGAATAACAAGGATTGTGTAAACTAAAGCTAGATATATTGTCTTTGCACCAAAATCTTCCTAACCTAGACAGCTAGATGGAAAGGATAAAACATATCATAATCAACATTTTGCACAATGGAACACAATGCGTTAGGAGAACAGTGTATATCACAGAGAGCCCTTGTTCCAATGGCCCAGAGCAGTACACCTAATGGAGACCAATTAAAATGAGAGGATTCAATTTGGCAAAGCAACAGGAACCTGAAGATAAATCTTGTATCTCAGTTTGCAGTTAAGGCCATACCCTCACTTTGGCTTCTATCATGTTTGTTATGGCATTTTAGAAAAGCAGCTGGCTACTGAAAGGGTTGGTCCAGACCAACCCTCCAACATGGTACTAATCCCACACAGTGCAGTTAGAGAGGGAGAGAGGGGAGAGAATGTGAGAATAAAGGAAACAAGATGGTCTCGGACTGAGGTGTGGAGAATTTAGAAATAACATGAGGGGGAAAGAGAGACAGCATCACAGCATGGTTTCCATGTGGGAGCAATCCACTTACTTCAGCTGATAAAGATTTAATTAACACAAGGCTCTGCAATTACCCTGTAATTAAAGTAATTTGTCCCCTTGTTGGGATGAATGGGCTATATGCCACAGCTACCACAAAATAGAAATTAGGAGAAGGGGGGAGTAACTGAAAGGAGTAAGGAGGACAGTGGTAATCAGAAGGAGAAGAAAGGCTGGATGCCCCCAAACAAATTTAGTTCATGACAAAGTCAAAGCCTCTCCCATGAGGTTTGGCTTATTTGAGGTTCTATCTGGCGCAGGTCGTAGGGTAGAGAAGAAACAAATGGAACAGCAGATGTAAAGCAGTACGTAATGTTTAACAGTTATACTGCAATGTATATAAAAAGGTTTTAACTGGAGCAGAAACACACTTATCAAATATAGGTTACAAATAAGGAGTTCAGGAGCTTAAACAATACCTCTTTACTCCACTCTAAATTGCAAAGAGGTGCTCAGGTGCTCAACCTTGGAGCCACAGGAAGTGTGGACCTCTGATACAGATTGTGAAGTAACCTAAATGCAGCTACGGTTACAACTGAAGACATGTGGGTAATTAATGAGCTGTTGCAAACAGTGACTAATTGTGCAAGACAGATATAGCGAGAAATTAATAACATTCATCCTTGCCACGATCCCCTACCGGTTCAATTTGCCAGGAGATTAAAATGCCTGCCAAGTTTACAAAATTAAAAAGCGGGGAAACAAACGTGCGTTTTGTTGTGTTTGTGCGTGAAGTGGTATACGTGTGTGTGTTATTACTTTATTTAAAGCGATGGGGAGAACCCTATCTCTTATTTACAGACGATGATCAGCAAATCATTTGCCTCGGTCACACACTGAGAGGGCGGTAAATATCACAGCCTCCAACTCGCCGGCAAAGGTGTCCTATTAATAACTTGGCATGCAGCCACTAAGCACCTGTGGCATTTAACATGCCAGTTCACTGAGACTTGGAGAGGACATTGACAAGGGGGCACAAAGAGAAATTAGGGTTACGCTATTCAGACATATTAAGAATAATTCTTCGGCTAGGACACGGCTAACAATAAATAATATCTGAATGGCAACATGTCACTTATTGGCTACTCTGTCCTTCGCGATGCGCCAGAATAACTTCCGACACATTTTCAAGTAAAGCCTATCGTCTGTTTTCCCCAATATTTTTATTATTTTTTACTTTACTCTCCTATCTTACTACATTTACTAGGGGCACCAATGTATTGTTTTGCTGATGCAATCTAATCAACTTCAATACTATATTAAAATAACCGAAACAAAGACGTCCTCATGCATTTTTTACAGGTTGTAAGAGATGTTGTAATTCAAAACGGGTCTCCAAAATGGTGTACTATGTCATCTAATGGCAGTTGTGTACCCCATTTCATCAAAGACAGTCCCTTTTAAACTTGGCATTTCATGGTTATTGTTTAGGTATTATAGCGATGCTACTTCTACATTTTGTACATTGATAATAACAACATATAATGCATCCAACCCAAGTTGAAACAATCCTGCATCAATTTGTGGTTTTATAACAGACTGCTCATGATAATAAACACATAGACAGTGTACACTGTTGTATGTCTCTAAGTAAGAGTGTCTGTCTGGTGACTTAAATGCAATAATTGTTCTAATAAATCCCTCCCTCTCAATTAAATAATTTACCCACAATTTAACAGGTTAATGTCTTTTATAACTAAATTGCCTTGTTTATTTATATAAACATTTGTCCAAATATTTACAAAATGAAAGGAAGGAGAGCTGTAGTCACTTTTTTCAGGTTGAAGACACACTTAAATGTATTCTGTTCCATGCTTCATCTCCGTTTTTACTGGGTTCTACCACTTACATGTCTTATCTCTCTTTTTACTGGGTTCCTGTAAGTCTCCTTTCTGGTTCTTGGATCTCCCCTTCATTGGGTACTCTTCTCTTTCCTAGGGTCAATGTATCTTAGGCTGATATAGGATGTGACGTATCCTGCCTCTCTATGTCTTTGTTCCTGCCTGTCTAGTTTGTGGTGCACTTTTGATGGACCACTCAGGAGACTGTGAAATCTCCCCAGCACAGTGGCACTAAGCTCCACACTTCCAGAGAGCAAAGCGGCTGTCAGTCCACTAATGGGTTGTGTCCATCTTGATGGGAAATGCTTCAGCATTGCATCATCCCTCCCACCAAGAATTCAGCTGTATAGGTGAAGGCTGTTCCATGGCAATTTGGTTTAACATGCACACCAAAAACACACTTTCTTAGCCACTGTTCCCAGCACGTGTACGTGTTGTTTCAGACTCTTGATTACGGAAGGGTTCATTAAAATAATGAAAATTAGTTTGTCTTGCTGCTCTTCACATTTTCAATATATTGCCCTTACCCATGTCAAGGTCCGAAACAAGGAAGCACTATTAATGTAATTCTACTACAAATGGTAGATGTGTAATAAAGTGTAAATAAAAGTCACTTTGAAGCATGTTCATTTGTAAACTATTTCAAGCGGCCAAAAATCAAATCATGTTCGCATTTTGAAACTGGCACTGTGTCACTCTCATTTATTTGCATAACCCTGCCCGCTTAAAGCTGGGAAACCAACCAGTGATGTCCAAATTAGCATTCTGTCACCTTCAGTGTCTCCTCTGTCATTCAGAAAAACAGGCGGGATACAGACACATGAACCCCCTCACATGGACGGGAGTAATGTTAATTAGGAGGCATGGCATCCTACTGCTCCGTGCTCCTCCTCAAACTGACTAAATGACATGTTATGTATTTAAATCCTTTCAAATGTCCTTAGTTTAGAGGGGAGTGAGTTCTTAGGCTGAATAAAATCACTGTCATTGTATAACATTCCTACATGCACAAACTTATTCTAGAAAATCAAAGACAACTGAATGACCTGACCAACATTTTCACTGGCGTTGCTAGCTTCTTCAATAAACGTCCACGTGATGAAAGACAAGTATAATATACTAACTTCTGTCTACAGACCTCTGAACCCGTACTTCAGTCACTTTAAGAAAATGCAAGGGAATGACTTAGACCTCAGCGTGCTGTCCTTGTAATGTAATAATTTGTTAGGTAATAAATGGTTCCTCCTCAATAATCTTCGTTTTCCTCTGCTGCCATTAGGTGAGCTGGGTCTGGAAAACAGTTTTTCTGGGCATAATTTGCACCTATCAGGGCACTGGTTAGGGGTGTGTCCATAATTGAGGAACTAGTGTCCTCTAGTGGTTGGTACAGTGACCTACACAAACAGAGGAACTGTCTGCAAAGAAATCTTTCTCATTATGCAGTTCTTCGCAGAAAAGTGCACCAGCTTGCTATGACCATTTTAAAACAAGCATAGCTTTAGGAAATGCTGGTGATGTGCCTCTGTATGGTGAAATGAAGAGCAGATGAGATAAGACATGTCTAAATAAAGTTTCCAGATTAAAACAATATTAATCTTCTTATCTCAAATTCCTAAATTATTCTCTTTGATAGAGTCAACTTTATCAATGTCTGGTAAAATTAAGTTTGGGAATATTTGTAATGAGGAATGATGCAACATGTCAGCAACTATGATTAAACCTACAAAGTGAGATGCAATGATGTCGGTTATCCTGTGGGGGCCTCAGAGACCCAAGGCTAATCACATTACACATCACCCCCAGTCTGCTGTCACTCAGAAACCTGACAGATTTTCCTCAGCATTTTCATTGTTGTCTGCATCCTGCAACAAAACATCTGCTTACCTTTCCAAAACTTGTCCACACTTAGATGTGTTCCTGAGTGTAACTTGTAAATGGTTTAGGAGCCTTAACCTCTGCACCAAACATGTTTATCATTTTGTTAAAATACCAACGTGTACTTACTATGAAATCACAACGCATAGCCAGCACGTGCCTAGACCCAAATGTGGGAATCTCAACCCTGTTCATTGTGTTACTAAGGGGGGGGGGGGGGGGGGGGGG
>JACXGK010003603.1:10797-25857 GCA_016801125.1 Novumbra hubbsi | reverse complement strand
GACTGTGTCAGACAACAACATTACAGCTGTTCCAGTGGAGCCTCCATCTTCCTATGGTCAGCACTGAGAGGAATGCTACTGTAAGACACTCTTCTTAACCATGCCACTCATCACTTGCTGGAAGTGAACAAACAAAGCCACTTGACTGGCCACCTGTTATGACGTCGCCACATCTGTTCTGCTGTGGTTTGCTTCATACTACTGCGGCCATTTCCCCTCCACAAAGCGGACCTCACATCTGGAGAGGGAACCTCTGCAGTCACCCGACAACAGAGTGCTCCTTATGAGCCCGTGTGCATAGCAGACAAACATTAACAATAATATTTGGTTTCTCAGTGTTTCTCGTTGTGCAACTTTCACATAAGTATGGTAAGACCATGATGCTCGGTTCCCCCCCACGGAGCAACAGAGGTGATTGGTGTGTAGTGTTGAGAGACACTACAGAAATGAAGCTATGCCGGTCGTTGGTATTTAGTGTTGAGCTATACTCTAAATATGAACACGGTAAAACTAATAAGCATCCAAGTACACTCATTGGTTTTCCATTCCTTAAGTAAAACCTATTTGCACCACATGTTCCAATTGTAAATGTATACATTTGTACAATTCGATCCATTTGGACTACTGGATTTGACATTGCACTTTATTTCTTTATCATGATGTGTGAAGGAGAACAGCTTTATTTGACTGTCATCCAGAACTAAATTTGTTTTTGTTGTACAATAGTAATTTGGTTTTAAGTTCATTAACAGTAACACTCTGGAATGCAGGAAGCACTTGTTGCATCGGAGGGAAACCATTTTATATTTGGTATAATCCTTAAATGCTGCAGTGACTGCCCAGGTTTGGGAGTGTACAAATCATTGGATAAAACCCAGCAGGAGATAAAGCTAAGACTTCAACAGTGCACATTGAACACAGTCTATGTGAATGTGAGACAAGCCCAAAGATGGCTAGCTCGCAGGTGTGGGTGGATGTGTGACCGAATGAGTTGTACTTGAAAAAGCTAATCTCTTTCACTGGAGACGACAAAGGCATTACTGATACGAGATACCAGAATTATACAGTACATTTAGAAGGAACAGATCCAGCCATTCAGTGAGGCACCAGTGGTGAAGAGAGTAAGCATTTGAATACATTCATTGTCATGACCCACAAGGTTTCTGCTGGTGGCCTGTTGTTGCCTTTTGGTGCAGACGTCATGAGAAGGGGCTATTGTCTCAGTACAAGTTGACATTCAAGCGCACCCTACATCCACACCATAGTAAGACAAGAGAAAAATATATTAACATTTTCATTAGATAACTGTACATGGGCCTCGGTGTAGTAAAACACTCTTTAAGATAGAATGAAAAGGTGTAAAATAATCAATTTGGGAAACATTTCTTTATATTTTCATGTATGTAAAACTCTCCCGATCCCTTGACCCTAAACAAAATAGCTTCCCCCCCCACCCCATCTAGTAAAAATATCCCCAGATTTTACTGGAAGCCCCCAGGAACTGGAATACATTTCTGTACAAGAGGAGCAAAAAAATTATATATATACAAAAAAAAAAAAAAAAAAAAACTAAGAAGCATTCAGTTGTCTGGAAAGGCTATATGTTCTGGCTGCCATTACAGGTCAGATCAGGGCTGAGGAGCTAATAGGGAAGACATAGCAGTCAACAGTAACCCCTGAACCCCACTGGGTCGCTCTGCCCTCCTCCCAGCCAACAGTCCCGCTGTCTGGCTCTAGAAAAACAATGCACCTCAGACCCATTCATCCTACGCAACACCGGATCCCCCACCAGACTCACCCAACACCCCCAGACCAAACCATCCTCAATAGATCTGTTTGGAGTTAATGTTCATTATGGGAACAAAACAACATACTCCAGCGACCCATATTGAAGCCCTTCCATTTGAAGTGACCAGCCATTTTAGGTTGAAAAGTCTACAGTTTAAAAGTTGGAGGGTGGCAGATGTTGGGACAGACCTGCTGTGCTCCGAGTCTCCATGTGCACCACATCACGCAGCCATCCAGATGACCAGAAGCCCAAACCAAACACTGTGCAGCGGACCAAGGCCTTGAAGCTCATTTCCACAGAAACCTGGAGCACAGTTGTAGTATGCCTTCAGCCTTGTGGTGAGTTGCTCTTCTACACGGTCTGGCGACCAAAACAAACAGAAAGCACTAAATAGTCTAACCAGTTTCACAGCGTGTCGGCCAACCTCCCACAGCCAGTCCCCAAGGTCCCCCGGCTCAGTCGATGGGGCCCTGGAAGATAAGCTTGGCACAGCCCTGAGTGAGACTGAGCTGGGTGGCACAGAACGGGCACGCGGCGTGGAAGGCATGGGTGCCATGGGGCAGCGGGATCTCCGCCCAGTACTTCGCCGACTTCTCGGAGCACACGTGTCCGCAGGGCACGAAGGCGTGCGTGGGGGCCCCCGCGTCTACATAGAAGGCCGGCTCACAGCCCAGCCACAGGGGCACGTAGGGGCCCACGGTCCGGCACATGGGGCACTCGCGCTGGGCGTTGGGCTCCCGCTCCGAGCGATGGCCCCAGTTGTGGTAGCCGTGCACGTGGCCACAGGCCAGGTAGACCCAGGGCTGCTTGTCCTCCAGGGAGGAGTCGCGGCTGCGCTGCATGCTGGGGAAGGCCAGGGTGTTGAGGCCCACCGGGCACTGGGGGCGTGCCGCGTTGATCTCCTGTCGCAGGGCCTCCAGGTGCTTCTGGGTGGGCGTGTGGAAGAGCCCGTCGGCCGTGCGCCACAGCAGGGTGGCTCCGCACAGGTCTACCAGGGAGCCGTCCTGCAGCACGTTGCTCTCGCACTCCACCTGCAGGGGGCAGAGGAACGCATGCAGACAGCCACCGTTCAGTAACACGGGCGACGAACTGCTTTGAGCGCGTCACGGCAGTGAGTCACAGATTTGATCAAATCGGACGGTTTGAAATCAAAACCGATTCGATTTTGGATCACGCACATTTAAGTTCATTGCCATATTGTTTCTTGCGGGCTACTCTGCTGACAATTTGAAGAAATTGTAGCCAACTAACCTGGTAATTGTTTACAAACAAATGAATTAGTGCTAACTTTTTGACAATTGTGTGGCATGCTTTGATAGTTGGATTGTCTTGCACTTTATGGCTTAAAAAGTGTGCCTATGATTCCAGACAGCCAAAGAACCCGCAAATGGAAAGCATTGTTATTATCGCCTTAGTATGCTAACTAACTTCTGAGAGGAAGCACAAGCTCCACCTCCAATCAGTCCAATACATCACTATGACAACGGACTGCTCTCTGAAACCCAGCCCAGACACAATGCCAGCATGTTGCAAGGGAAATGACACCCATGTTGTTCCAGAATTTCTTTCAAACAGCTTGCACAACTTTGTTTTATTTGAGAGGCTTGACATACATCAGGTACCACCACTTCCTAACTCCCTGGTTTTCACAACCTTCCAACCCACAAGGGTATGAAAAGCCACACTAGATTTACAATTTTCTCAGAAATAACTTGAAACTGACAAAAGTAATTGGTATTCACCATTGTTCATTTAATTGTAATCAGACTTTGCTTTTGATTTTCTATTCAACATAGTATTGTAAATAATAAAATAAATGAAAATGGCATGAACAAAAATGATTGGACCCTTATTTTAATGATTGAACCTAATATTTTGAGGCACTACAATTAAATGTTTTCTGTAGCTCTCAATGACACTTCAGCACCTGTTACCAGGTGTTTGGGCTCACTCTTCCTGAGCAAACTGCAAACTCCAATGTTTTGTTCTTATACATTCTTGGGTGCTTTAAGCTGTGTGTTTTGGTCCATTATCCTGTTAGAGGACCCATGAACTGCAACTGAGACAGAGCTTTCTGAGGCTGGGCTGAATGTTTCACTCCAGAATGCCTTGAACGTCTTGAGATTTCATTGTGCCCTGTGGCAGATGCAGCAAAGCAGCCCCAAAACATAACCAAGCCTCCTCCGTATTTCACTGTAGGTATGGTGGCGTTTTCTTTGAAAGCTTAATTTTGTTGTCTGCAAACATTGAGCTGATGTGACTAGCCACAAAGCTCCAGTTTTGACTCAAAGGACATTCTTCCATGAGGATTGCATCTAATAGAGTTGGTTTACAGATGGATAATGTCTGCTAATAGAGATGGTTTACATGTGGATAATGTCTGTTAATAGAGATGGTTTACTGATGGATAATGTCTACTAATAGAGATGGTTTACAAATGGATAATGTCTCCAAATAGAGATGGTTTACAGATGGATAATGTCTGCTAATAGAGATGGTTTACAGATGGATAATGTCTGCTCGCTCTTGGCTGATCTACTCTTTAAGAGAAAAAAAAGGGTGTGATGTTTGTTCATGGTTCTCCATGTCATCTTAGGGTCACCTAAGTGCTACTGACCAGTTTGCCACGGGTCTGAGCAGAGCGGGTCTCTCTCAAGGTGTAAACATCCCCACACACAGAGATCTCCCTCCATACACCTGGCTTGGACTCCTCTGTAAAGCCACCTCTGGGGTGCATAACCAGCACGCCATTGGTTGTCAGCCCATCCATGTGACCATCTGGGTTCTTCCACTTGGCTGCTTTTTCCTGTGGGTGACAAAAAGGGGGGAGGTCAAGGCTTAAGGAATGATCCATAAAGCATGTGTCCTCCCAACGCACATCTCAACAAGTGGTCTGATCATACTGCTCACTCAACTAGGAAGTACTCAACAGCACCTATGCGCCTGTAGGAGTTAGGTTTGTTGCGTGCGGCCTGAATCAGGCTTAGAATGCAAAAATACAGAAGGGTTCTTTTTCCCACAAAATAGAAAGGATAATATTTTAAAAACATGTTCTTAAATAACTCGATTTCTAATCCCGGGAGAGTCCCCCAGAGCCTAGCCTCACCCCCAGGAAGATGTTTTTGGAAGAGTCAAAACCGGCGGCGTAGATCCTGGCGATGTAAGGCGGGACTCGCTCACAGACAACGCGACAAGCAAAGCGGGAGATGGTGCTCTGAGTGATGGGCGTCTCCTCTCCATCCTGACCCCCAGACACGGTGTCCGTCACCACAAAGTCGATAGGGCTCTCCGTGGAGCGGCCAATCTACAGTACACCAGGGTCGGCCATGTTAGTACATACACGCGCACCATTCCAGTCTGAACATTTAACTGTGAAGTGTTTCATAAAGGTCACAACCCAATAAAAATATAAATGTCAGCACCACAGAGGAAAGGCCACGCATTTCCGCCTCTTATTTTCTCAACATGGCTTGGTTTTATTATCGCTCCGCTGGGTTGGGCTTTGCATTTACTGTCGTTCGTAGAGACAGGAGCACATTCAAGTGTTGGGAGGAACACTTCTCTACCTCTGGTGGGACTGGTTCTGTCGAGTGCCGTAGATGTATCATCACGCTTACGGGATAACAGTGTACAGAACAGATGTCCAAGGCCAGAGACTTACCTGAAACATGTCTGTATCCTTGTCATGGCAGTATTCTACCACTACTGTCTGGTTCCTGGAAAGAGTGTAGGAAATACTGTGCTGCCCTTTACAGTTCACTGCCTGTAACAGAGTGGGGTAGAGAACACAAGAGGATCACGCCTTAGCAGATACTCTTATTCAGAGTTCAACACAGGAGCAGGGGGTTAAGGTGAAGTGACTTGCTTAAATCTAAACAGTGTTTTCAGCTAGTCAACTCTAACCAGTGACCTTTCAGTTATTGTCTCAACATTCAAACCACGATACTCACACCCATTATGGTTGATTTGCTATGCATTTCGAGCAATTTTTAATTCCACTACCATCCAAAATATCTTCAGAATAGCTGCTAGGCAAAATGCATTAAAACTTCCATGATTTTCAGAATCTAACTTGACCAGTGGTCAGAAAATAGAGGAATAAGACAGAAGTTCTCTAACCAGTCCATCAGTTACTTGCTCATGTCCAAATTATTAAACATAAAACTTACTTTAGTTACTAGCACAAACTTCTTATCTTTGATTTGAAGCCTCCAGTCTAAACAGGGTGAGGGTTCTAAACAGGGTGAGGGTTCTAAACAGGGTGAGGGTTCTAAACGGGGTGAGGGTTCTAAACGGGGTGAGGGTTCTAAACAGGGTGAGGGTTCTAAACAGGGTGAGGGTTCTAAACAGGGTGAGGGTTCTAAACAGGGTGAGGGTTCTAAACAGGGTCTGTTGATAATATTCTTTGTTGGTTCTCGGTGTCCTCCCCTCATTTCTTTTTATTTTATTTTATAGTTATTTTATTGTACATACATTATACACATGAATACATACCCACACATGTGCGTGCATGTGTGCTTTTCACCAATAAAAACGATTTCCTAATTTAAACATGGAATTCAAGTTCTATTTGAGGTTCCAAATGACGTCATGGAAAATGTGAATATTTCCAGCCATCAATCAGAAGCTGCTCTGTAAATCCAGCTTCATATTAAACACTGGGATTCTAGAACAACCACTCTTATTGGTCAATGACACTGATGAAGTACAAGAATACTGGGACTGATCAGCAGTGCAGACGTCTACTAGTCATGATGATGGGAAACTGCTTGACAATAGAAGGGGAACCGGACTGTGGCAATTAACCTTCGTTATATCATCGGACCAACACAAAGTCAGAACAGGAATTCTTCCAGCGGGACAATATAGATCACTGTGTTCCTGTGAAGTAACACTTCCATGACGCTGGTCGTAAAGGGGCCTCCGGGCTCAGTCAACACAGGCCAGCGGATCAGCTGATCCATGGGGCGGGGAGGTTCACTTCTAGCCTCTCACAGACAGCCCAGAACCTTTAGCACAACGTCAGCACCCATCCCACACAATCTAATCTGGAGCTAAATTCCATTTCCCCTAACATCCTCGTCACGTGAGTAGGGGAAGAGAGAGACAGAAAAGTGGGTCACCCACACTTGCAGTATTGTGGTTCTGCAACAGAGAGCGATCAGCAGATGTTGATAACACAGACCTGACAACATGCATTCACCTGTCTTGGGACCGACACCGTTCATCAAACTCAATCGCATACTGGAAAAGGTGTGGAGTTCCACAGTACCACATTAGATTCTCCTTGTTCCACATGTCCACTATTACAATCCTTCCAAAGTCTCACGACCAAGCTTGCTTTCACCCACACAAAATGTTATACACAATTCAGAACCACAGACCACTATATTTTCATACCAGCCTGCCAGCAATCTTCCTGAAAGGGGTACTGGGTAGAAAACATGGAAAATTATACCCACCTTTAATTACCTAGTCATTATTCTGGAACTTTCCGAGGGACTGTGTGACCTAAATAAAGGTATTGGGTGAGTGGTAGACCTCCTTGATTTAAACAGCGTCATTGGTTCAACCCTACCACCAGCGAGCCCACCAACCCTGGGTACCATTGTTTCCTATTGTATGCAGGCAATGGAACGTGCACACAAGCACACTGTAAATAAAGGGCTGTGCCAAAGGGGTTCATCTGAACATAGGTTTAGATTGGTTTTCATATAAACATTAACACATCGGTCAAAATTAAAGGCTGGCCAAAAACCTTTGTTACGGAACGGGAACAGGCAGACTAAGGTGATTGAGATCAAGTGACCAGATTAGAGAGCGGAAGCAGGATTTCATAAAGAGTCTGGCTGATATCATGGACGCTCCACCTTATATGTACTGAGCCCCAGAGTGGACTTTCTAGGACCCGAGCCCCTGTATGTCAGTCAGTATGACCGTCAACTCGCTGGCATACTAAACGCTTACCCGTGGGACTACTACCCAGTGAAAGAGAAAGGGCCTGTGTAATTACTTTATAACCTACACTTAAGGATTAAATCATGAAAACAAAATAACATTCAGAAAGAATGCAACAACAGGAAAAGAGAAAGACAATGAGATAATCTACAACGCCAAGCTCATAGTTTCTTTTCATTTAACCAATTGAAAGACTTGCAGTCAAAAGGTTGTGCGTAGCAGAGCAGGCGAAGATAGATCTAATCAATTTAAGATGGAAATCAATTAAATAAGCTTTCCGGTGACTGAAAAAACATCAGCTTGGATAATGAGTGAAAAGGGATGGATGTTAATCCAGATCAACAACTACTGACGCAGGCCAACTAGACTCAGAACTGCAGTGTTCGCCTGAGTCGTCAAACGGTGATTCCAGTAGGAACATGTGTTCCCTTCTTGGATCGCCAATGTTATCAGAGCTCATACCTGCTAGTTTAATGCTACAGTGGGATCAATGCATTCTATGCTTGCTTTTAGATAGACGATATTGAGCCAACCAGGAGGGTCTCACCGCTCCAGAAGATCAGGTGCTCCCGTTGTCAGGGACACATCAAGTCCTTCCACAGACTCGCCATTGCCCGCAATGAATTCAGATCAATAGACCTACTTCTGCACCAGCTACTGCCACGAGACAAACACAGGACATTTCTAGAACTATTCACAAAGCCTCAACACACCTGGAAAAGAGAAACACCTCTGTGAGAATGCACTTCACTCATTACCACGTCAGTGAAAGTCATGCTGGTGGATTTTCAAGACAACAATTAAGTTGTAGGCCTGGTAACCTATACAAATTCAGTCTACAGGAAGGAGGTAAGCAAACAAGCATTTTGGTATCCAGGGACCTGTCCATCAACATCAGCAAAACAAAGGAGATAATAGTCAGCAATGTTAAGTTCATTCTGCATAGAAGCTAGGATGGGTTGTCGCACACCTGTCCGTTGCTACGGTGCAGAAATCAAACAGCAGCTAATGTGGTAACAGAAGCAGGAGCATGCTTTGATCTAGGTCGGTTGACCAAAAGCTCAAATAAACTAAAAACCGCAATGATTTTGAGTGCGCGGAGACCTTTCTTCTAATTCCACCTAAGAACCCCTGCATCCAAATAGCCAAAAACCTGTCAAGGACCATCAATCCCACCTAAGGTAGTCAAGAAAGTAAGATTGTTAAATCTACTATTTAAAGTGACTAGAGAAGTTCAGCAAGCCACTCTGGATTAAGCGGCTAGCTTGCTTTGATGCAGTCGAAAAAGGTATTATCTAAACAGGTGGAAAAAATTACAAGTGGGAGCTGGATATTTGTCTAACTAGCACAAGTCAGACCAGTTACTGCTGTCCCTCGATCCCTTAAGTCTCCACACCCTATGTCTCTCAGTCAATATTATTCAAGGCATACTTCCTCCATCCCCCTATCCATTCACTTTCTACATTGGACAGCTCTAGATGATAAAGTATCTTGAAAATATGGTTTTCTGCCGATTTCTTACTCGGATTAAACAGGTCCGGTTCAAATCACAAGTTATTTATTTTAATTAGAATGGATATTACAATGACTGCAGTCTTTATGTGGACCAATAACAGTCATCTAGAACTCTTTAATCCGGCTACATCATGGCAGAGTAACCCAGAATAAATGTATTTAAAGGGACAGATGTCCTTTATCCACAAAATATAGTTTCATACTGGTGGCCAGTTCATCAAAGTGGTCTACCCAAGTTCATCTGAAATCCTGAACCATCCCCTAAAGCTGAAATGCACACACTATGAAAAGCACTTTGAAAAATGGCAGACGTCAGCAGCAAGCCTTCTGGCTTGTTTAGCTGATTTTGCTAGGATACCCAACGTAGGAATGCAAGAGGACAGACATGTTGTTCTGGCCTGGGCTGTTCTCCTGGCAGACACTGCACACAGCAAACGTAGAAGGTCTGACTACAGCCTGTAGCTTTTAGCTTTTATGTAGTAAGTATTGCTGATTAACAGAGCAGGGCTTTCAAGTGAAAGAGACTACAACTACATTTGGTACTGGTGCTACTTGTTGTGTCCATAAATGCAATTCATTAGCTAACAGAAGCAATAAAACATGAGAACTTGCCAACGATTCACCCACTAATGACTTTCATGAGTAATGGGAGGAGGCTAAGTTCCTGGTTTACCTTGCTGGCCTGTGGTGTGTTGAGAACATGGACAGTGCTGGGTTTAACGCCGTTGGCTTTGGTTCTCTTGTACAAGGCGAAGCGGCTTTTTCGCCTGCCTCGGTCTCCATTTGGAAGGGAGCCGTTGTACCTGTCATAGAAAGGAGGAAAAAAGAGAGTTTCCAACGTTTCAGACCAAGTGAATACATTCCCAGAAAAGTGAATACATTCCCAGCAAAGTGAATACATTCCCAGCAAAGTGAATACATTCCCAGCAAAGTGGAAGTAAACACAAACTCCCAAAAGAAAAATTAAGCTGAACAGCAAAACTTTGAAGAGATACCAACGCATAAAGTTGCCGTATTTTGCACACCCCAATAGGATTGGGCAATAAGTCTGGCAGCACCCAAACATGCAGCCCATCGAGTGACTACATATGCAACAAGCCAAATGTCATATTCCCTTTGATCAATAAAGTATACAGCACCAAGTGTCATATCGGGCCTAACAAGTTTTCCCCTGTCTTCTTTATAAAGTCGAATGATCAGAGATCATCGCAGAGCAGATACTCTGCAGTGCAACTTATTTTAAAATGACTTTTGAATGTGAGTGTCTAATTGGTGAGTACCATCTCCTAGCTGACCCAGGACAGTCCACGTTGAGATAGAAGTCCTCACAAGGACATCTGATGCCGATGTTTAGAACCAGCCCATTCAAAACATATCATGGTACAGATAGAAGGCTAGTCAATTGTGGTGGGTCAGACACCGGTGAGCACAATCGTAGTTTGTGGCCAATTAATGTGCCATCTTAAAAAGCCATTGTAGTGGTGAATGGTTACTGGTAGAGCAGTAAGTGTGAGAAGCAAGAGGATGGCTTGGCAAAAGGACTCATCTTAATCTACAACTCTTCCAAACCTGCTGAGAGTTGCTGTGATTAAAAAATGATTAACACACACTAATATCATGTGTCTGCAATCTCCCTGTGCCACACAACTGCCCTCACCCCCTGTGCCACACCAACTGCCCTCACTCCCTGTGCCACACCAACTGCCCTCACCCCCTGTGCCACACCAAGTGCCCTCACCCCCTGTGCCACACCAACTGCCCTCACTCCCTGTGCCACACAACTGCCCTCACCCCCTGTGCCACACCAACTGCCCTCACCCCCTGTGCCACACCAACTGCCCTCGACCCCTGTGCCACACCAACTGCACTCACCCCCTGTGCCACACCAACTGGGGAATGTCTGTCCACTCCATGGCGCAAATAAGAATCCAGGCACTCGTCATATCATGCCTGGACTAGTGCAATTCACCCGGTTCAGCCACCTCGGGTATCTGGGCTACCCTCCCCTACAGGACAGAAGCTTCTGCTTGACCCATTCAAAGCTTTTTCCTGTCCTGGCATCCAAATGGTAGAAACAGCTTCCTCTTGAAGATTAGACAGCTTAGTCCCAAACTATTTTCCCAAAACTTCTGAAACCCTAACTTTTAAAGAAATATCAACAACAAAAAAGACTTAATATAATGTAAGGTGCAGTGATGATCACAGGTCTTTGTGGTGGTCCCAGGAAGTCTTAAATGCAAATGGGGGTGGCAAAACGGACTGAGATACTGCAGACAGGGGTTCAAATCCCGGAAGCATCATACTAACTGAGCCCAAGGGTTCACAAATTGACTCAGCACTACCGAGGGGTGACTGGTGGACATCAGACAGGGCTACAACATCTCAGCTCACTCTAGCGACAACTTTTAGTTGCTCTGCATAACATAAAACACACAGAGGAAAAAATTAAATGCATAATAAGAATTTTTTTAAAGGAAGTGCACACTTCTACAGTCTCTCGAATGCTGTGCCTTTGTGTAACTGTAGGCACTGAGCAAATCAGACAGAAAACAGAAAGTAAGCAGCAAACGTCATGATAATCAGCATGCATGTGGTGGGAGGAAATGTGGCTTTCCTCTCATAAATGGGAGGCAACTGATTACAATCTAGTCCACTTCATTATTCACCTCCATTTTCAGTAATATATATTTTCTGGTCTTCTTCAACCTCCCTATCATAAACATAGTTCAAAACACAAAAAGAGAACAAATAAGTGTTTCGAAAACCTTTAATAGTTTGGCAAGCCAACTGTTTCTGTAAATAAGGTGGCACCCAACATACACTCTGCGCTCGCGACCAAAGGATCTGACCTCGTAGCATGTCTAAATAATGCTAATATAATCAAGCGAGACTAAAGCTCAAATCCAGCCGTCAGCCCTGGCTCTTATTTTCCATGTGCTATTAAGACCACATCTGACTGACTATGAATGACTCATTGGGGGCATTGGAACCTAGTGTGCCAGGTATATACAGGGCTTTATTACGGGGCTATATTATGGGCTATACAGGGCAGACTAGACTGCGGGAGGCTGACTAATATGACGGATCACCTTTACACAACCCTACCGTATTAGTCACACTAACAGAAACATGGACTGGGTGACCTGATTAACAATAAACAGTACAGAAACATGGCCCTTAGAACATCTGAATTTACTGTGTGGTTCACATCTATCTTGGCAGATCCCGGTGATCTCCAGTCTCTCTGGTCCCCGGTTACTACAGGCAAAGTCTGCCCGGTGAATGGAGATGCCCTTTCCAGAAAAGACCCCTAACCTACATCCACCAGCTGGCCATACAGCTGGCAAACCCCATGCTCCCCACCCAGCCAACATACAGACCTTCTGTCACACAAACACACACGAAGGTCATTCAAATACGACTGACAGCTCAGGTTGACACATTTACAATCACAGCGTTTCAGATTCACTTATTTCGAGTAAATCCACGACCTCCTTTTCTAGTATAAGTGATTAGGCTAAACAACCAACCGTTACTCTGTAATCCCCCAAAGCCCTTGTTACTGCTTCAATGACGCAACAGCAGTGACAAGCACAACCTCTCTGACCCCCACCCCCCTCCCACGCCACCTGTCCCCCCCACAGCCAGGCAGCCAGGGAAACACACGGTCTGGTCGAGACGCAACCGACTCAGCAGAGGGAAACTAGAACCGTCAGTGACACACAAACACGATTGATCTAATAGAAAGTCAGGACCAGGGCGTTCAGTGCACCATCAGGCAGGATCAATTCCACTCTTTTGTGGGCATTCACCAGCCTCCATCGCCCATTTAGTCTCCATAGCGGTTGTTGTCCTTAGTGACTGTCAAAGGTATTGTCAGCTTTCTCTAGCTTATTGACACTGGGCCGTGACATTCCCCTCTCGCTCCAGAACAGCTGAACTGGGCCAGAGGAGAAGGCTTGACAAAAATGCCTGTCCATTATGCATCATTAAGTACAGGAAGTTAAGTGCGCAACGTCACCTGGAGCCACCTCGACCATTGCATTATCCAGGACAGCCTGAAATCTGTACTCTAGCTAATTGTAATCCCTTTCCCTTTTGACCCGGGCCAGACGGATAGCGGATGTAGCCTCTTGATATTTAATAGCAGGGATTAAAACGAGGCTGTGAGCATCACCTGGTCCTCCGGCCCGGCCAAGAAAGGGCCACTAGCAGTATCCTGGTCACTGAGTTAATGACAGGTCTGCAGTACCACGGTGGGAGTACTGAAAGCGTTAGCCCTGTGGGGACAACCCTGAAGCCCACGACTGGCTCTAGGGTCAGGGTGATGGCACAGGGGTATTAGGAGTCAAAGCAGCTCATCAAGATCATCCTCCAGTGTCCTTCTGATCTCCCACCTGATTTACTTAACAAAAGGCACATCTCAATAGGCAGTTGAGGTCAGACATGACAAAAGTATGGGAGGGTTCTCTTTGGTTCCCTACAGGTCAACCTCAATAAAACATCAGGATGCATTGCAGGACATTACATTGGCCTGCTGGGGGCAAGGAACATTCCGCTCCCCTGAACCTGAACCACTGATAAGGGATTAAAACATTCCCTGGTCACGAGTATTGTTAGAACGACACATTTCACAGACATAAGCGCCCAGTGTAACATCCTGTCATTTGTAGGCTTGCCTGACAATCAGCAGAAGATCACGGAGGCCCGTTTTTGCTGCAAGCTAACAGTGCTAGTAGCTAGAAACATTGTAGTTATTTAAACACAGTGTAAAGGATTGTACCTTTTTTTCTTCAGCCAGCAAACCCATCGTAGCTTCTGTTGTTTTAAAAAACAAAAGCTACATTGTGTATATTGACAACTACTTAGCCTCATTACCATAAAGCAACTTCTAACTACTTCTATTGTCCTACCTACGCACTGCCTTTATTCCACGTATCTATATGTTGCTTCAACAGTTAGGTGTAAATAAAAACATGCCAATATCTAGTTCTAATAAAACTCAACAGAAAACTTGACAGGGTACCACAGTCTGCAACCCCCCTCCTCCTCACCATCATTGGTGATTGGAGGTCTGTGCTCCACCTATCTAAGAAGTCCCTGTCGATACAAGCTTTCCTCACAGAGTCCTTTTAAGGGGATACATGCACAATGCATAATCAATAGGTTCAGTCCTACAGGCACAATGAATGGACAGAGAGAGCAGGGGAAAGGAGAGGCTGTATCCTGATCAATCCATCCTTTCATTCCCTACATCCCACTTGCCCAGCCTTCTCACTGCCCGGTGCCATTGCAGCCAGGCACTGCCAGGGAGTTGGCCAGGCAAGCACAAACGCCGCACTGGGTTCAGACAAACCCACGTAAGAACTGCTTTAAAAAAAAAAAAAAACTCTTCATTCAAGTTAAATGTCACTTATGTCCAAAAAGATTTGAATAGCGGAAGGGTTCTGAAAACACACGAGGAGTGTGTACAGTGGATCAACATGGTTTATGCACTGGGGGTTGTATGACAATGGCTACAAATATCAATTTGTTAAAATATCTGCTTTGCTGTAAACCTTTCACTTCCTCAGTAACTGCACTCTGAAGTTCAAATGGATTAGAGCAGGGGTGTCAAACCGGTTCCTTGGAGGGCCGTGTGTCTGCAGGTTTTTGTTTTTTCCTGTCAATTGGTTCCCAGTTCAGACCTAAACAACCAGGTGAGGGTAGACCTAACCAATTAGTGACCTAATTAATCAATCAAGTACAAGGTGACAGCGAAAACCTGCAGACACTCGGCCCTCCGTGGATCCGGTTTG
>JACXGK010003603.1:0-10697 GCA_016801125.1 Novumbra hubbsi | reverse complement strand
ATTAGAGTAACTTAAAACTGGAAACTGAATAGGTCTACATATACCCTATCCCACAGCAATAACACTTCCTAGAAAAACAATAATATACCAAATGTACATTTGGAAAGTTATTAATTAAATAATTATTAAAAGTTATTAATATCTGTAAAAACTGAATTAATTAAATAACTTTCAGACACAAGTAAGATTTTTCCCAATCTTTAAACGTGTGTCCCCTGGAAGAGAAATATAACATAACAGATGTCAACAAGAAAACCAAAAAATCTATTAATTACAGTAAATAATTTTTATTTAACACCAGTTCAGTACTGAAACCATCAACAACAATGTCCTAGGTAAGAGTGACAAGGCACAAAGACCAATGTTTCAGGCACCACGCGTACTATATGCACTTATTCCAAAATGCTTTTATACAAAGCATAAAACAAATAAAGGACTGATGCAGTATTTCATACTTCATTTCATACATTCATTTTTAATAACTCCTCTCAATGAAAGCTCGGCGAGGCCACGTTTTGCAGAAGAAATAAATAAAGCTAGTTGTGTGCCTGAAGCACAACGAAATCTTGCCCAGGGAGGATTATCACTCAACATTGTTGAATGACAGTAGCATCTACGCTGGCAAAAACAAAAACATACCATAAATATTGTAACAAATAGAGCGGTTAAATATAGGTATTTTCTCCGGAAAATGGAAAGGAGTTACTAAAGCGAGAACAAAGTTGTATAGTGTACTTTTTGTTACTTAATGTAACAAAAAGGTTTTTAAAGTGTAATTTGCATCTGAATGTACTGATCATATGTTATCTAACTTCCGTGGGTCATGTCAGTTAACAGAAAAGATTGAGTACTAAAATGACACACATCATTTAGCTAGCAGACGCTATTTTCCACATCAGTTTTGCTGAATCAGTTAGAGATAGTTAGTAACTGTTTTAGAGAAATATGTTACAAATTGCGTGGAAACACTTTGATACGAAAATCCGAGGGATTTATTTAGTACAGAAGCAAACAACACCGTACAAAATTGAGGATTGGGGGATGGGGTAACAGCCACTTCCGAATTCCTCAACCGCCCTGAAACCAGTCATCAGTACTTGTGAGTAACTTCACAGAAAATTTAAAGTACGGGTCTAAAATGACACCGTTCCTTGCGAGGTTAGGTAGTCAGAATGATCTGCTCATGTAAATATTCCCTCACTCACATAATGGTACTGTTTCAAAATAGGGAAATTGATACATTGACATCTGATACGGGCACGTGTCCGCATTGTTGAGTAACGTGAGTGCGTGAAGTAATCCCGGGCCTCTTGTACCCATGTAAACAAACTTTTCCAGCGCCATGGACAGCTACCTTGCATCGATGTAAAGGTTCTTGCTGTCACAAACATTGTCCAGACTTACCCCCAACTTGCCTATAAATATAAACTAGCGCCCATGTTAAATAAAAAAACGTACATTTTAATTAAGTTTACTGGAGAATTCTTCAACTCACCCTAATACCACCAGCTCCCCGTATTGTATTGGGTCTTTGGTCGGAGCACAGTGCTCCTCCTGGCTTGGCGAAAACATGAGGCTTTTTCTAGGTTCAATGATGGCAGGCGCCTCTTGATCTTATTGCACTCGCCCGAATTCAGAAGGAAAAGATCACAAGGAATTCCGTTCAAAGTTTGCAAGCAACTGCCATTTCACGCTATATCCCGCCGCATTCGTTTTAAAACAATGTAGAGTCAGCTGTCTTCTAAACTTAACGTAATAATAACTTTATTTTAAACGCCTTGACACCAACGAGTCTTTATCAAAGCAACTTCGCAGTTCAAGCTGATCTAAAGCAGATACAAAAACAGCCAGGAACTGAGAGGTGGACCGTACCATTCAGTTTTCTTTTACTTTACGAAGGGGGTGAGGTACTTCAGACACATTTTACTTATAACGTTTTTATAACAGATTAATTCATCAAAACCTTTATCAATGTAGGCTACTCTGTTAATGATATTTCTATATCATCGTTTGATTTCTATTGTTTCATTTATCAAAGACATTTGACACATTTGAACCGACTTCCCTTGCTCGATTGCTCACATGGGCATGGCTAGAAATGAGGCGTTACGTTCTATTATGTAAACAAAGAGTCTGTACATTTTTAAATCATAGCCCTTTCTCCTCCCAGTTGGAATGATCACATCATTCCGAAAGTACAGGACGTTTGAAACTCACACATTTGTAGGCCTATCGGTGCACAAATGTGCTGATTAGACTGGTCCAATTATAGGCAGGAAGTCCAGGTGGATTTCAGTGTTAATATAGTTAATGGGGGGAGAGCAGTATCATTCTTTTTATCTGACAGGTGGTGCCTGGGTGTGTCGATAAGATTCCAGAAACACCTGAACTTACACATTACACAACTGGTTATCACATCGCAGGTTAAACCTGAATTGACAAAGTCACAAATATATATACAGTGGGGAGAAAAAGTATTTGATACATTGCCGATTTTCCTACTTCTGTCTGTAATTTACATCATAGTTACTGTGAGAGACGGAATCTAAAAATAAAATCTAGAAAATCACATTGTATTATTTTTGAGTAATACATTTGCATTTTATTGCATGACAAAGAAAACCTAACAGGACTGTGAGAGCCGGAATATTACTGGTTGGTAGGTGATCAAATAATTATATCATGCAATAAAATGCAAATGAATTACTCAAAAATCATACAATGTGATTTTCTGGATTATAGACCTCTACATGCTTTGTAAGTAGGAAAACCTGCAAAATCGGCAGTGTATCAAATACTTGTTCTCCCCACTGTATATATATATATTGGTTTTCTATCATGGGGGAGTGATGAAAATGTAAATACTGCAGGCTGCTGTGTCTGACTAGAATGAGGGGCCACAGTGCTGACGGCTGCCGAATCAGACTATTCTCTCTCTGGTCAAAAACAAAGTCAGCAGTTCTGCCGCAACACAGCAACTGCATGCTCACAAGACAAATATATTAGACACCCAGGCCAATCCTGCAATTGAGTGGCTATTTATAATGGGAGCAGCTGGGGCAAAGTTCCCTTGCAACAGTAGTTAGTTCCTGGAGTGAATATCTATGACCTATGCCTTCCAGTAAGATTATAGCCTCACTTCATTGTCATTAGCTGTAATCCTATGTTGAAGTGCAGAGCAATCATCAAATTACAATATGCTGCTAACATTTCATTGGCTTGTAATACTTATCTGCGCAAGGCATGAGCATTAAACATTCTTCCATTCTATTAGCCTTTCCATCTCCAACCCAAACCTAACTTTGTGTTCAGGGCCACTCCGTTTATGGAACACCCTGCTGCCTCCTTCAATAACATCCACACCAAAGCCTGTGATTCATCCTAACCTGTTAGGTAACTGTACATGTTGCCAATCGCTAGCAAATTACACATTCTTATAAGGTAACACTGGCTGAAACCAAACCAATGTTAAATTACTCTGACATTTTAAACTAAAGGATATCTCTCCAGTCCCTCTACCCCACAGGCCTCCAGTCTCTCTATCCCACAGGCCTCCAGTCCCCCACCCCACAGGCCTCCAGTCCCCCACCCCACAGGCCTCCAGTGCCCCACCCCACAGGCCTCCAGTCCCTCACCCCACAGGCCTCCAGTCCCCCACCCCACAGGCCTCCAGTGCCTCACCCCACAGGCCTCCAGTCTCTCTATCCCATAGGCCTCCAGTCCCTCTAGCCCACAGGTTTCCAGTCCCTCACCCCACAGGCCTCCAGTCCCTCTACCCCACAGGCCTCCAGTCCCTCTAGCCCACAGGTTTCTAGTCCCTCACCCCACAGGCCTCCAGTCCCTCTATCCCACAGGCTTCCAGTCCCTCCATCCCACAGGCCACCAGGCCCCCAACCTACAGGCCTCCAATTCCCCTATTCCACAGGCCTCCAGTCCCTCTACCCCACAGACTTCCAGTCTCCCTACCGCACAGGTCCAGTTGTTGTCACACCTTTCTGATGAATGTGCCACTTGAACACTTCTGTCTACCTTCCTCATCAGGCCTTGGTGGCCTATGTCCTGTTTCCACAAAGGTCTGCTTGGTTAAGTGCCCCCATTCTTGAACTTTCCATTCAATAGCAAATGGAGTCCCCCTTAAGTGGTGTGCTCCAATGTGCTATCACAACCTGTTTGAAGTGGTGTTTAGTTTCCAAGTGCAATATAGTTTAGGTTGTATAGTTGATGGTGAGGGTGAAACCATGGCTGTCTATGGAATGTTACCCCATGTGCAATTCATTACCAAAAGGAGATCTGAACACTTTGAGGGCTAAGTGGGAAGACTTTGATGTTATTTTTGATGCACTAATTCTGTCTGTCTATCCATCTGTAAGTAATACAGCAACCCAGTTTAAACCATGGCATTTGTTGGTTACATTCGTGGCTCCACATATCAGTCCGCGAATAGTACTGTCACTACGGATAAACCTCTATGTTGGGCTGTTGTGGGATCAAGCTAATTGTGCTATGAACACCAACTGGCCCAGGCTAGTCTTAACAACCTGGGCTCTAATGACCATTTACAGCTTCTTTGTCTGAGACTGTCTCTATGCTCCATTTCATAGTGGCCTTATGTTGTGTAAATCAGCACTCTAATACTTTTTTCAACTTTTTCTTACACCCCATAGCCAACCCCCCTCATACCAAACACAAAGACAAGAACATGCGCATACACACACACACACACACTCACTCTGAGCAGGAGGATCTAAGCCTCGCCAGCTCATACCACACTGCTGATGAGGAGCAGATGCAGAAAGGAAGCAACGAGAGCTGCACTGTGGAGGTTGGTCTGTCTTGGGTGTGCATATGCACATACAATGTTAGATCTTTCTTGGTAATAGGCAATTGCAAGGACTTGCGCTATATTGACTAAGCTCCTATTTACTTCCTATTCACTCCCGTAGTCCAGTACCCTGGAATTCTGTGAGAGAAAGTTCCAGTAATGTGATTGTAGATCATGTATTCAGCTACAGTTCATATCTTCACATGCCCTCTCGTAATGACATGCGACTGAAGAATATGCATGAGTCACATTTCAGAGTGAGCTATGCTTCACATATTCCTTAGAAAGGTTAGCCATATATGGATAGAGAGGAGTGGTTCAGGTCTTCGTGTGTTGTGTGTTTTGTTGCCAGGTACAGTTCCAATCAAAGTTTAGGCACACCCATTCAAGGGACAAACTGAAAAAGTAATGGTTCTGATTCTACAGGTCACTTGTTCACATATTGTTTTACACAGGGGGACCTGCTGCTGTCCTTTGTAGCAGAGTTGTAAATGTGGGGTTGTAAGATATGATTTTCACCGCTAGGTAAACAAAATAACAGATTCTTGATACATTTTGAAGGTTTTGGTAGGTCCAGTTTGCAGCTGCAATTGGATTAGATTGTGAACTGCATTTGCTAGACTTCTTTCAGATAAATTATTGTTTGCAAACTGTAGCAGCCCCAAGTAGGCAAGTAGTGTCCTGTTAGTCTTGGTGGGTCAGAAGGCCAATTGCTGAGAGCAACTGCAAGAAGTAAAAAACAGGTCCAGGTGGCAGGATATTTTTTGGTCCTACTGACCAGCACTGTCCACCTGCCCCCTGCCCGCAGGAGGGAACGTTCTGGAACAGTGGGTGACGGCAGGGTGAGCATTCAGCACGGATCTTGTTAGTACACTTTCCTGGCCAGAGTCATTAAGGGTCTTGATGGTGGGCAGGTGGAAGGCCGATTGCCCTCCTGACGACACACTGGAGTCACACTGCGACACAGACGAAGAACAGGACCTCATGGCCTACAGTGACAACATTACAGTACTGGAAGACATGTTTGTTTTCCAAGGCACTAGACAAAATGGACAATCACTTACACCGTTCCTGTGTGCATTCTTCTGGGAATGGCTGACAACACTGAACCAAGGGTTTAATAAAGTTCCTCTCAGTCTCTGCCTTTTTTAACCCTTTAATTGGTTGGCCAGGGCCATCAACCCAGGAGCAACGGTTGAAAGGCCCAAAATCACACACCCAGCGATGTTAGTATTGTCGTAATGGCGCACTTCTATCTGTACTGGGCTTTCAGCTCTGGTTTACATCTGAAAACACCTGGAAGTGAATGCCAAATCAGGATGTCATTCACTCAACCACAGCATGCAAGGCAGCCACTTTAAAAACCTAAAGGAATTTCCAGTTTCCATTATATCAGCATGAGGAAGTATTGGTGATCCCCTCCCTTGTACTAAAGCATGATGAATTTACGTGTTGCACAATGTTTCGCAAGAGTGCGGAAATAACCGCTGTTCCATAACTAAAGCTTCACAGGAACACGCTATCACAACAACACTGCTACCCTACACACTGAAGGCTGTAACATCATTATCCGGATGCATTGAAAACAATATCTGAAAATGAAAGACTGTCCCTTGGTGATAGGGTCTCAGCAACTGAAATGGCTCCTTGCAATGACCCATTGAATAAAAGTAGCACCCTCCAAATCTTCTTGAGGGCTTTTCATACATTTGAAAGTATCAGTTTTATGCTTTACTAAAAATTTGGTAGGCCAAATAGGCCAACATTTGAAAGTGGTTTCTAGGTGTTGGAAGGACAAAATGTGACCCAACAAATAGCTCATCTTTGCTCTTAAAGCCGAGATGTAAGTTCTGGGAAATTAGTGCCTCCCAGTGGTATGACAGAAACAGTGCAGTAAAGAAAAACAGAACTAACAAGACACAGAGCAGATTGATCAAGCATCCCTTTTATTTACGGTCACCTGTTACAAAAAAAAACCAAGATACTCAGTGTTAATGAAATTAGCAACCATATAGTGAGTGTTGATTACAGATAATATGGGACCCCTTCATAAGTAGTTACAGTAGGATTAAAACGTGTACCCTGAAAGTCTGTCCGGCTGCCAGTGAAGCCCCAGCCTTATCCCTACGGGCTCTTCATGACAGACTTCTCCCATGTATCTCCACTGAGTTACATAGGAACCCGCTCGCAATGCTTGGGCCTTCCCTTGACCACACCCCTCCCCAATACTCAGCCCAAGTATGACTGTACAGTAGCTACTGCACTTGGCCTTCACAAGGCGTACTTCCAAACCGTTGTACATGTACAGTATGTGATGATTGGTCAGGACAAAGTCAAAGAGCTCAACAATTGTAGTGTGGTCGGCAGGTCCTAACGGTTTCATTTTAAAAGATTTTTCCTTTTAGGGTTAAAAAAAAAAAGGACAGAACCAAATATTTAGAGAAGTAGGAATCCACATCATCACCCTTTGGACATAGAAAACTAACAGAGAAAAAACATGTCTTTCAGTGAAAACAGGGGCACTAAAGAAAAGATGCCACACAGTCGGACACTGGTATGTTGTCTTTACATCTGGGTGTGCTACTGTGGGGATCATAAGGAATGTGGTGGGACTTGTGTCTGGTATGGAGTCTGGAGAGTTTCTAGTTTGAGCGAGTCTCTCTCTGCCTCAGCCCGTCCTGGACTCTTCCGTATTTGCTGAACAGAAGCACATGGGGGTCAGAGGTTAGAGGTCAGCGCCAGGCAGGGATAGAAAGTCAGGAGGAGTCTGCCTACAGTACAGGTGGAGAAAAGAGGAGTGTGGCATGATAGAAGTGTTGGAGGTAATGGAGAGGTTGGGGATGGTCTTTGTAGTGAGATGGGGAATGTTGTTCCTCCCTATACTTCAGGCGAGTCTTTGTCCGATTCCTACAAAAAACAAAAAAAAACGCTTTAGCATAACAAGAACTTTCTGACTATAAGCAGCAGTAATTCTGGTACTAATTTTGCTGTTTTCATGGAATATTAAAGAGCAAAACTGAGTCGTTTGCCAATGAATAACTACGATGAAACCAGTGACAGTTCCTTAGGAAAGACTTCAAATAGCATTAACAGTAACAATCGCTCCACAGAAACAGAGATTACCTAAATCACCACCGCTATTTCACCCCTATAAAACTCTAGCAAGGCCTTTCCCCTCGTTTCGACGGGTACATTCTAATGCCCTACCGCATCCTGTCCCTTGGTGAGTTGCCGGTTGACCGCCTGTAGCAGCTGCTGCAGCTCCCTCACAGTTTGGTTCAGTCCTGCAGTCATCTTCTCCTTCCTGTCAACTTCCTCCTGAAGGACACAGTGACGGGTTAGCTAACACCCCCTGGTCCCTTTCAACATGACTACACTATCGATCCTGTCAACTACCCTTTTCTACCCTGGTGTTCACCATGAATATGCACGCCCACTCATCAGGGGCGAATTTAGACCAGAGACCAGGTGAATGCGATGTACTACCAGGCTTAATAGAAAACCAGCAGTTTTCACAGTACCGAGGAACCCTAAATCTAGATCATGTGTGCAGCAGGATATTATTCTTTCCCCGCCCTTCCAGTTGGTCTTACGTGTGATGAAAGGTTGCTGTTTTCGATCAGATCTGCCTGGCCAGCCCCTTTGAAAAGTTCCTCCTGAATCAGGTCCAAAGACTGCTGGGCCTGAGTTGGGGGAAATGAGGAGAAACAAGATTTAACTCTAGGTGGGTTACAAATGACTAACCACAATGTGACCAAACCAAAGGTGTCTTGAAGAACAAGGAGTGTGGTCACCTTATAGAGATCCCCAGCCACCTTATGCCTCTCGCTTTCTTCAGCATCCAGTTTGGTCAGAGTCTCTTTTAGCTGGACCTTCAGCTATGACCAAACACCAAAGATGATTAGACAATCAACATGACATCACAGTCCATCGGGCAACAACTTAATGTCAAACAGTTTAGAGGACACATTTGAATAAAACTTTGAGGTGGCATTCAAATATTTTCATCTAGACAAAAGAGAAACTGATTTTCATATCCTGACATTTAGTTTTAGTTGGTATAGGTAGATATACATGTTAACATTTCTGAGGTCAGATACTATTGTTACAGTTCTTACATGGAAACATATTGATGTGTCCTGCCAAAATAATGTAGTCTTATAATCTTCCCCTAGTTTCTGACCCTACTAGGATGTTTTTGCCAAACCAGTATAATGCTATTGAATGGGCTGGGTTTCTGTGGAAGCACTTAATAATGGCCGCTAACATAAAAAGGCCTTTATAAAATTGAGACATTACAACAGACTTAAGCTAGATTTAAAATGTTTCATTATAAAGTAAAAATCAAGGGAGGTTCATTTAGCCTTGTAGCATTCACTAACAGAGGTTTGCAGGACAACACAGACATTGAAACGTTCAACTGTGTGGAGTCAGATTCACGATTAAACATTTAGCGGGTTTGCAGCTGAAGGCATCAGATGTTTTGAACAGGAAGGAGATTAGCCGGCCCCTGGAGTAGTAGAAAGCCACCACAAGCCTGTAGTAGTGATGGGATAGTGGACAGCGTGCAAAGTAGAAAGTGAGCATTCGTCTGTCCTCTCACCAAGTGTGGTCCATCATCTAGAACCTACGATGAATACCGCAGTCCATCATTACACAAAGAACGTATCGGCCTCCACAATAGCAAAGACAACACAACACCTTCCCCAGGTGTCTTGAATATAGCAACGGTTTGATCTTGTACTGCTACAGTCCCCAGTGGTTGTAGATACATGGACCGACACCCAGAGGACAGGTGGAAGCCTGTATTGACATGGTCAGGTAGCGATGCAGGACAACGGAGAAACGGGTTATGGGGGAGGGGGTCTTCCCACACGGGCGGGCGGGGCTTACCAATATCAGCTCGTCATTATGCCTGACTGCTTCTGAATGAGAGCCAGCGAGTTTGCTCTGCAGTTCAGTCAACAGACCTTTGAGCTGAAATGAGGTGCGAGATGTTTTTAACGGGCAGTTGTGAGACCCGGGGGAAAACAGTGCACAACAAGGAGGTCACCGTACGCCAGGGCGGGAGAGCCCTGCAACAAAAGCCGTTTGGTTCCTCTACGTGAAATCCACTCCCACGTAAAGGCAGGAATGGGAATTGAGCAGAAATAAACGCAGGTTTGTCTATGTTTTTTTTTTTTTCTTCATAGGACTCCAATTGGCAACACGAGAAACACAAGTGATGTAACAGTGTTTAAACCCTATACAACAGAGATGAACAGGAACAAAACGTGTGGTGTATCAACTAGGACCGTAAGGGCCAACTGATGCATGTACAAACACACTGCGGATACCGGAAACCTGAACCGTCACCTCACGCAGACCCCCACAGGGTAGAGGGTGAATGGCTCCTCCACGACCCCACAGGCGGATGACTGCGGTGAAGCGACAGAATATGGCAGGTCGATTACAGGAAGTGGTGCCAGCTTACCTCCCTGACCTCAGACACGTAGGTGGCGCTCTCCAGCTCAGCTTTCTCCAGCTCAGACTCCAGGTGCTGCTTATCTCTTCTCAACTATGAAAGAGCAACACAGGGTTCGGACGCAGGTACAAGGAAGCACATGGCCAAGGAGACAACAAACTTAAAGGAGGTGTCAATACAACAGCCAGGAAATGTCTCAAACGGGTAAAGGACTGACGCTGTCCAGCTCCCTGTCATGGCTCAGTCTGTCCACCTCCGTCTCCAGCGCCACGACCTTCATACTCATCTAGGACAGAGCAGCAGGGGTCACCAATGGGCCCCAGAGACACTTCTGCCCCATAGGGCCACAACAGGACGATTTCAGTTGGCCACTAAGAATGGCTTTCGGGGGGGGGGGGGGGGGGGGGGGGG
>JACXGK010003602.1:10664-44316 GCA_016801125.1 Novumbra hubbsi | reverse complement strand
TGCTTCTCCTTCTACACTGGGGGACAGTTTGCCATGCTTCTCCTTCTACACTGGGGGGCAGTTTGCCATGCTTTTCCTTCTACACTGAAGAATGGGCCTACTGGCAGAAATGTATTATTTTCTTATAACCTTTTTCAGCAATTTGATACGTCTTGTAAAAGATGTTATGCAAATGTGATTGTACTAATTTGTTTGTTTGTGTGCGTGTGTGAACACAGACCTGGCGTGTATGTATAAGCTCTTTAGCAGAGTTCCAAACGGGTTGAAGACCATGTGTGAGTGCATGAGCTCCTATCTCCGTGAGCAGGGCAAGGCTCTGGTGTCCGAGGAAGGGGAGGGCAAGAACCCAGTGGATTACATCCAGGTAACTGGCATCATGGACACAACAGCTCCACTTAACACTAATTTCTGCCCTCATTCACATTCATTCTCCATTCCTACCTTTTTTGAGTGTGTAGAACTGAGGCACAGGATTAATTAAACCTTTCTGCCATACTCCATGTTGACACTAGATGGCAGCAAACACAAGCGTGTGCCAACCAGGTCTCTGTGCTTATTTCTCATTCCCTCCAGGTTATCTATGTGTTGTTCATATCAGCTTTTTGGATATTGTGGTGCCATTATTGAAAATGTGAACAACATTTTATGTATGTTTTATTTTTTTATGTGTGAATTGTGTGCACTTTTATTTACCATTAAATTATGCAATTTCAGAATCCCATAGTAATTTCACATTACCGTTTTTTTCCTGTTTTTTGTCAGGGTCTTCTGGACCTAAAGTCACGCTTCGACCGCTTCCTCCAGGAGTCCTTCAATAACGATCGCCTGTTCAAGCAGACAATCGCAGGAGACTTCGAGTACTTCCTCAACCTCAACTCTCGTTCGCCGGAGTACCTCTCGCTGTTCATTGACGACAAGCTGAAGAAGGGCGTTAAGGGGGTGAGTGATTTTCAGACCTAACCTGGGTGGAACTCCTAGAGCACACAGGGTGTGTCCCTAATTGCACTACAGAGTGCACTGCATTGGAATACCGCAGGCCCCGTTCCAAAGTAGTGCACTGCAAAGGGCGTTTGTGGGTAGTATTTAGGACTGGTCCGTTGTGTGATGATGTCAGAGACAACAATGACATGATGAGATAAAAGCCTACCTTCTGCTGATACTATCAACATCACTGTGATCTATAGTGATACTGACCAATAGGAGTACTAATACAATCGACATAACCCTGATCAGTAGTGATACTGACCAATAAGAGTGGTAATACTACAGACATCACCGTGAACTGTAGTGATACTGACCAGTAGCAGTGCTAATACTATTGACATGTATTCTGTCATTATTCCCAAATCTTGACCTCCTCACACATTTCTAATGATCAGATGTGCTCTCAATGTGTTTCATAAACGCCACTCCGTGTTAGGATTACCGAATACTAATAATAACCTCAGTGTGTAACGCCGGCCACCCTCCTCTTGTGTGCCTGCAGCTGACGGAGCAGGAGGTGGAGTCCATCCTGGACAAGGCCATGGTGCTGTTCCGGTTCATGCAGGAGAAGGATGTGTTTGAGAGGTACTACAAACAGCACCTGGCCCGGAGGCTGCTCACCAACAAGAGCGTCTCGGACGACTCGGAGAAGAACATGATCTCCAAGCTCAAGGTGAAGTCAATCTTCAGTGCAGGGTACTGTATCTTCAGTGTACTCAAAACATCCATTGATATTATCCCATTTCAATGCAAAATACGGGGCTTCAGGGCGATACCAGACTGAGATTTTAATGTACATGAAGAGTTAGCGGTCTGTTTTGAAAGCTTGTTTTTTTCTCACTTCAACAGTGAAAAAGCATGTAAACATGTGCATCTTCTCACTTCTTTCTCACGGCTTCTACCTTCTATTTCTGTTCTTCTCCTCTCGCTTTCCGGCTCTTTCTGGGGTTCTACTGGAAAGACGGAGTGCGGTTGCCAGTTCACCTCCAAACTGGAAGGAATGTTCCGGGACATGAGCATCTCAAACACAACCATGGATGAGTTCAGGCAACACCTGCAGTCAACCGGGGTGAGAAACTCAACTGGGGATGACTTCGGCTATGTTTTTTTTTTCTTTTCTTCTTTTTTTCTTTTCTTTTTTTTTCTTTTTCCTTTACATAAAAACGTGTGACGCTTCAGAGAGTCGATGTGAAAGTAAACAGAGATGTAATTAGTTGGTGTTCTGCGCACAGGTGTCGTTGGGTGGAGTTGATCTTACAGTGAGAGTCTTGACCACAGGTTACTGGCCGACACAGTCCGCCACACCCAAATGTAATATCCCCCCCTCGCCTCGACATGCATTTGAAGTGTTCAGAAGGTTTGTCTCCTCCTACTGTATCACAGTCACTTTGCATAGTGGAGGCCAAGTGTGATTTGGCTCAGGTTTTGGGGGCTCGGTCATTGATGTGTGTGTGTGTGTGTGTGTGCGTCTGCGCCCTCAGGTTTTATCTGGCCAAGCACAGTGGCAGACAGCTCACGTTGCAGCATCACATGGGCTCTGCAGACCTTAATGCCACGTTCTACGGCCCAATCAAAAAGGTATGAAGTGGACTGACGGACAGCTCAACCCAGGGAGGCCATTATCAGTGTGTCATGGCTCCATTGCTGATGCATCCTGTGCGACTGTTACCCGAGGGCCCGGTGGTGACCCGACACTCTCCCCCCTCTTTCTCCGCCCTGCCCAGGAGGACGGCTCAGAGGTGGTGGTGGGCGGAGCCCAGGTGACAGGCTCCAACACCAGAAAGCACATCCTGCAGGTGTCCACCTTCCAGATGACAATACTCATGCTCTTCAACAACCGGGAGAAGTCCATGTTTGAGGTGGGGTCATTCATTTCATGTTTGTCTTCTAAAGGAATGATTGGTTGCCTGTGGGAATGTTCCTCGGTAACATGTGTTTCTGTCTTTGACTCCTGTTCCTCCTGTCGCTGCCTCTGATGCGCAGGAGATCCAGCAGGAGACGGACATCCCGGAGAGAGAGCTGGTCCGAGCGCTGCAGTCCCTGGCCTGTGGGAAGCCCACCCAGCGCGTCCTCACCAAGGAGCCCAAGTCCAAGGAGATCGAGAACGGCCACGTGTTCACCGTCAACGACCAGTTCACCTCCAAGCTGCACCGCGTCAAGATCCAGACAGGTGAACTACCCCGGCCGTGCCACCTGGCCTTTCTCACCAACCCAAGGTCATTCACTGATCCTACCTCTCCGATAGCGGTATTAGCCAAATGAATAGCTCCCTGGAGGAGATCCCTAGCCTCAGACGTGCCTTTGTAGCGTGAACGGTGCGGTTCTGTGCGCTTTTTTTCCCGACCGTCGGAGGGTTCCCGGCTGAGACCTCCTCTCCGTGTGTTCCCCTTCAGTTGCCGCCAAGCAAGGGGAGTCTGACCCGGAGAGGAAGGAGACGCGGCAGAAGGTGGACGATGACCGGAAGCACGAGATCGAGGCCGCCATCGTCCGCATCATGAAGTCCAGGAAGAAGATGCAGCACAACGTCTTGGTTGCGGAGGTCGGTTTGACATTGCGCTTGAACATGGAGGAGTCCCGCCCTCCGTCCCAGTGTCTCCTCTGACGGCGCTCCTCTTTTCCCCCTCCCCAGGTCACGCAGCAGCTGCGGTCACGGTTCCTCCCCAGTCCCGTGGTCATCAAAAAGCGAATCGAAGGACTCATTGAGCGGGAATATTTGGCACGGACCCCAGAGGACCGCAAAGTGTACACTTATGTAGCGTGAGGACACAAATCCCCGCCGACGCCAAGGAAACAAGAGCCTTTTTAAAGGGACTTGAGCTACACGTGGGAACCGGGAAGTTGGTCTTTTCATTGATACTGGGAAACACTGGGAAGCGTACTTGTCTTCCATTGGGGGGAAAAGGGGTATAGAAATTGCTTTTCAAAGGACAGAGGTTTTCTAAATATTTTAGATTTCTTCTGCGGTGAAGAGGCGGAATGGGATGGGATGGAATGGGATGGGATGGGATGGAATGGGATGGGATGGGATGGGATGCAGCTTTGTTACAGATTCATGTTCCTAATGTGGCCTTGGGGAGAATTGGGGTTGTGGTGTTGAATGGGTCAAAAGTGCTGCATTCAAACCCAGGAAAACAGGCATACGTTCAAAGCTGATGTGGGTTGGCTACACGAAGACCAAGAAAATATTTGACTTTTCTCCCCTGTTCTAAATGTTGTTGTAAATGTGTTATGTTTGTGTTTTCGGTGTCACCAGACTGGTTGTACAGGTTATCAGACACTTGGCTTTTTTCATTCAAGGGTTTTAATGAAAGAGGATAGGAGCGGTGGCTTGATGACATGCTATTTCTTTTGGAGTAGTGGAAGAAGTCTGAGATACTGCCCGTCTAAAGTTTCGATACACTTACCTATTCATTTGAATGGGTAAGTGTATCCAAGGTTTTGAATGTTACAGTATGCTTTATATATATATATATATATATATATATGGTATATGGTATGTATTTTTGGCTTTTATTAAGTAAATGGACAGCCCAGAAAATATTGATCTTCTCTAGGTTCCTACGAATGCAGATCACTGATGGGAAAGTTTATTTTTTTTCTTTACTGCATTTCAAACTGACCCGGTTTAGCACCATGTTTTAATGTGTATAAATTGTAAATTAGTTGTTATTGTACTCACTGCTGAAGTGGACTGTACAGGGCCTTGTTTTCATCATTAAATGTAGAAAAAGAAAAATGGATGGAAAACATTTCCGCCTCCCTGTTTTACAACTCCTGCCTTTCTTATCTGAGGGTAAATAGAAAGCCGCAGTAATTGTCGGTGCTGTAAAATATATGCTGTTTTGGCCATAATTGAAGCCTAACCCAGATGGAACCACAGTCAAACTGAGCGGGCAGTGGAGATGAAGTCAATGGACCACTCACTTTTAAACTGTGGTAGCTGTCTTTCATTTTATTTTAAACTATAGTATTCATTCATAAATTAACTTCTGAAGTTAAGAAAGCACTAATACTAGCTAAGAAAACACTCATACTAGCAAAGAAAACATTCCTTTGAGGCAGTTGGGTAAATCTGTAGGTCAACCAGTGTGACCATTTTAATAAAATGGCTGCAATTTTGATTTCCTATGAGCAGAATGTCATTATTCTAGACTGTATCAAAATGAATGTTATCTACCCACCAAATAAACCCAGATTTATTTGCACTTATTTTGACCATAATCTACCGTTATCAGGCTTAATGGCATCCAATTGAGATGATACTAATTACTAATCATACTCTTGATTAATCCTGCTTGTGGACGGATAGAGACAAAACAAATTGGTAAAATGTGTATTTTGTCAAAAGCTGTACCTGAACAGCCATATTTCTTTAAATGAACCCAAAACATGTCAATGGTCTTAGGCCACCTGAGATAGTAGCATAATGCTAGTTGTCTGGGCAGTATTTTTGTTATTTTAAATTATTTTGTTGTGTGGTTTGCCTTGTGCATTGTTTGCATATAGCCATTAATACGTGCATTTTGAAATATGCTTTAATGTGCCAAATAAACCGCTAAACTTTTAATGTTTGACAGATCAGAATCGGGGATTGCTTCCCAAAAAAATCCTTAGACCTAATAAATGACAAGTTAAATGATGTGAATTATTAAAATAAGTCTCCGATGTTCCAGAATGTCTAGCTATTCAGTCAATGACTGAAAAGAAAATAGACGCTGTAGATCAAGAATGTCACAACATTGTAACAAGGGTTTATTGGAGGCATAGTACAATGGTTGTTAAAGCTCTTTAACCGAAATGTGACAGATGATGTCCTCATTTTCTCGGGGATTGAAGGCCCATTTACATTATGGCAGTGGCATTACCTCATTTGCCCCTCAAAGTCTAGTTAACCCGTCTGGAGATCTTTTGTCTTCTGTATGTTCGGTGAGACGACTGCCATCTGGTGCTGTTCTTGCAGGCGGGTTTCCTTAATTTAGGTAGACCTAACCCTTTCTCCCATTTTTCATGTCTTCCTGGTCCACTTCGTAAGTCGCTTGTCATTTGAGTTGACAAGACTATTTCTTTCACTTCATTTTAGAATATCCTCGCGTCAGACTTTCTGTTATTCCGGCTGGGACAGTAACCTAACGGTACTAGTTAATTTGATGACGTCAGTGTCTGACTCCCAACTAAAACGATGCTGGTGAAAAAACTGACTTCGCTAGCCGCTAACCAGCTAGCTTATTGAACGCTGCTTCACCTAAGCTTAGTAGAATAACTAGAGCCACCAAAACACATGTGTTTTTGTCCATTAGTCTCGATTTAAGTCCGGTGGCATTATCGGACCATGCTACCAAGATCTATTATATTCAACGTAACAAATGATGAAAACATGGATTCGGGAGCAGAGACAGCCGAGTAAGTTTCTTCCAAACCATGCTAGTTTTTGCAAGCTAGCTACTACCAAGCATTGTTTGTGATGTCCACCTATATGTAAATCATACCCATTACTAACTATGGAACAGTATCTTTGCTGTATGTTACCTAGCCACTCTACATCACCTAACGGGGACATTTGTAATGAAGAAAAGAATATTACAGTAAATATTAACGTTAGTCACATCAGAATGTCACAACCTTAAAAGCTAGCAGGAGTCTAGCGAGTTTGCTGTATGGACTTTGCATGTAAACTTACAATAAATGACGGATGGGCACGTTTTGGTTAAACTGTTGTTCTAAATTACCAGTGAATTTCTGAGTAACTTTAATATCAGACTTGCTTTTCAATTCAGCTAGCAATCTTGCTAGGCCATCAAACAAGTATATTAGAAAGCCATCACAACCTAATGTGGTTCGTTAGCTTTCGTTGTAAGTAACTTTTGGCTAGGTAGCTAGCCACAACAAGCTTTTCAAACCCACCACAGAACCGTTGTCATAGTAACGAAAGACATGTTTGCACCGCGAGATGGCACTGCTTGGGTGTCATAGCCGGGATTCGTTCAAAACCGCCGTGGCCATGTATATGCGGTGTCATGATTCACAGGTGTGTCACATACTTCAGATTCCGAAAATGGAAAACACAGCCGGGGGTGAGAGTCGAAGGTTTTTTTGTACAGTATCCAAGACCAGTTTGTCAGTTAATTTGACTCACCGCGTAAATAATACAAATTCGATTGAATTTAGCCCGGCATTAAGTGGTTTTCTTTTGTATATGGAACTTTATTTAACTAGACAACGAATTATCATTTATAATGACGACCTGAATGGCATAAGAAATGCAAGACTCACATACGCATCTGGTTCACGATAAAACAATTGAAAGACAGTCCAAAACACATCTGTAAGGTCGGTACATACCGATGGATAAAGTGCGACAGTCACCGTATTAGGTGATGCTGATTAATAACACTGGAATAAGATGCAAAGTTGCTCAACATAGGTTGCGACATAATTATGATGTGATATTAGTGCTTTTGTGAAGGCCTTATTTTTATTTTATGTCACTCCATTTGTAGATCTGATTGCAGTAAGAGGTCATCGTCAAGCAGTAAGTATTTTATTTATATCGCTGATGTTGGTCGTTTCCTTTCTCACCAATCGTTCCCTGCTGGGGCAATACCCGATCCCCTACCGGGGCAATACCCGTTCCCCTACCGGGGCAATACCCGTTCCCTGCCGGGGCAATACCCGTTCCCCTACCGGGGCAATACCTTCACACAGTACCTCCCCAAACCTGTCGTTGCCTGTATTGGCCTTTGGTTTTGTTAGGTGAGCTGGTGGCCAATCGGGCCCCGGAGCTCCCGCTGATGAGCATGCACCTCCTGGCCAACCCCGGGGACTCCCTCCTCCTGCAGCACACCCTGGACCGCCTCCTCCGCTGGGTCTGCCCCGGCATGCGCCTCTTCCACGTCTCCGAGCGGGCGTGCCCGCTGCGTGACCACCGCGCCCGCCTGTGCCCGGTGGCCGGCTACCCCTCGCTGGCCGTGACGGTCTTCCTCCACGAGGCCTACGGCGAGGAGCGCATCCTCCGGGTGCTGGACTTCCTCCAGCGGCCCCCGTGGCGGTACCACCACACCGAGAGCCGGGGCGGGCGCGCCGGGGGCGTCCACATCGCCTCGGCCGCGTCGCCGGCCGACGCCCTGCTCCGGCCCTACCTCCTGCCCAGCCGGGACTTCTACAGCCTGGGGGCGGGCATGCCCGTGTGGGGGGTGCGCCCGGTGCACTGCGGCGGCGAGACGCTGCGGGTGACCCTGCACAGCTGCCACGGCAACTTCGAGGACGCCGTGCGGCTCTACGGCACCGTGCTGCGGCGGGAGGCGGAGGAGCAGAAGGCGGGATTCTGCTGGTTCACGCTACACGCCGAGCCGGGCTTCTGCCTGCAGCTGGCCCTCAAGCAGCTCTCCCCGGGGGTCCGGGTGGAGGCCTGCGGCTCCGCCGTGCTGCAGTTCGGGGTGGAGGAGATCGGCCAGCTGGTGCCCCTGATGCCCAACCCGTGCACGCCCATCAGTGCCACGCGCTGGCAGACTGAAGACCTGGACGGCAACAAGATTCTGTTCCAGGTACTGCAACCATCCATATTAACACCTACATAACAAACTACAACAGCGACATTTTCTGTGATAACGTGTGGCTGCAGTCGCACCAAGCTTAGCTGGCCATCTCCCAAATACAAACGCAATTATATGTCCGTTTAGATCGCTAGCTAGCTATCATCGGCATAAACCAGACTGAGTAGTTGGCAAAAAGGTAGCAAGTATGTCCCATGGTCGAAGGCAGTGCAATTTCATTGTCACTGCATAAACAGTACTGTAGCTAGCCATCGGAAACAAGGCGCACATTTTGATACCTGTCTTGTCTTGGTAGTGCAAGAACTGTAGGAGGAGTTAGGGTGGCTATAACAATAAATATATATGTATGTGAGATTATAGCAGTGGGGGCAACTCCAATAAGTGGGGGCAACTAATAACACTACTGCACTACTACTGCTTTTACTGCACTACTGGACTTGTCCGGACAGGCCACAGTCTTTTTACTGCATTTCTGTTCCTACGTTGAGACACTTTGAAACATGCAAAAACCAAGCACTGTCGCTTCTCGTGATGGGAATATGTTTTAGTATAGGTTTGTGGGGAACGTTTAAGAGATGTAAACCCTTGGTGGTTTCTGTTCCCTGGGAAGGCGGTGCTCTGTGGCTATGACAACATGTACTTACACCGTAATTATCTTTCAACTACAGCAAGTTCTGATCTGCATCCTAGCTGGATGTCTCGTAAAACCCTGTCCGTCGAGGCTGGGCCAGAGGCAGAGTTCTGAAACACCACACTGGTCTCCGCTGTTACAGCCAGTGAAGCACACACAAGCTCACATAAAAGATGGCCTCCAGGTATCCATAGGAGCAATAGGGTGGGGGGTAATGCTCAGTTATCTTTTCTTCATGACATGTGGGCCAATAAAAGGAAGAGACTTCTGTTTTACTCCAAGGTACAGGAAGGGGCAGTACCACGGTAACAGTCATTGTATTTGTTTGTTATACATTTGTTATGTGGATGTGGTTGTCTTGGTTTGTTTTACCTCGAGTGTCACTCTGTACTGTGGAAATGCCCAAAGGGGGACATTCAAATGGTTAACATGAGGACGTGCGCTACTTTCCCCTGTGTAAGTGTGTATGGGTCATGAGTGGAAGGAGTTAACTCGGTGCGTTATTCCATGATTGTCCCGCGCTTCTTCGGCTCAACCGTTTCAGGGAAGGCCGGTGTCTTTCTGCCCCCCCCCCCCAGGTAAAAGCCCCGGAGCTGCCTCGTCTACCGCTGCCCTGTGCCTTCCCCCTGAGCTGCCCCTCGGCGGGCCACGCCCTGCAGCCCTGCGGCCAGAGCAGCCGGCCGGCCTCCAGGCCACGCCCAGACCTGGAGAGGCGGTGTGGGGCGGAGAGCCGCGGCACAGACGGCTCCTGCGGCACGCCCCCGGGCAGCTCCTGCTACTCCTCCCAGCGCAGCAGCCCCGCCTCCCTCTCCGCCAACCGCGGCCGCGACTCCTCCCCCCTCTCCCCGGCACGCCCCTCCGTGTCCGTCTCCCACCTGCTGCTGGAGGAGGAGGAGCCGGAGACCAACGTGGACACGGGCGTCCCCGTGGCGACAAGCGCGTGCCCGGACACAGCCGCCGCGACGCTCTCGACGGAGACGGCCCGCCCGGCGATGCCGTGTCCGAAGAGGCCGGCGGCGGTGGGGGCCTCGGCCCTGGAGAGCCTGGCCAGGGAGCTGAGCGCCTCCCTACCCGACACTTGCCCAGCCCCACGCCCTCACAGGACCTGGTCACCCAGCGGCCTCGCCACGGACGCCGGGTCACCGGCCCGGGACATTGGACGGGCTTCGCCGGGTCAGAGCTACACCCGCGGGCCAATGGGTCCCCAGCCCGCTGCAAGGTTCCTGTCTTTGCCCACCAACAACGCAGAGCCGCTGGACGAGTTCTTCATCTGACCCGTCTCTGAGTGCAGCGGGTCGGCTGTGGTAGCAAGCCCACGGAACTAGGTGTTCTCTGGACAGACCGTCGTGTCTGAGAATCCGGCAGGTATGGTTGTCTGAGGAGCCACGTCTGAAATGTCACCCTATTCCCGGTGTAGTGGGAGCCCATCGGCTCATGGCCCAAAGTAACGCACGTTATAAGGAATACTGGAGCCAAACTAGGTGGGCTGGAACATGTGGTGAAGCCTATGTATAGTTATAAGGCACAGTGGGCGTTTCATTACCTGTTCAACTCACTAACTGCCCCGGGACTCCAGAACTCTGTCCCCCCTAGAGTGCCAGAGGCCAACATTCTAAAGGCTCTGTCCTGTAAATGCTCAAATCTTCTTAAGGTACTGGTTTCCTTACAAAGCACACAGTTATTTGCTAGAAATAAGTCACAGAGCGTACTCAAGGCTTCCTTACATGTCTCTGGTCCAAGCGAAATCTTATTTAAACATTTCAATTGAACTTGTAGAGGCAATTGAACTCTCCGCTGTCCCAGTTAAAAACAAAATCTCAGCAATTTACCATTTTTCAATCGGTTCAGGATATTTTCGAGTAAATTTAGCTACCAGCTAGTTGATGTACACGTAATGTAATATAAGCCAATCACAGCCATTGATTTGATTTTTGGCACCGTTTTATAAGGTATTTACCCAGCAACATCACTTTGATTAAACAGAACATGATCTTACACGTTTTAGGCGACTATATGTGCCATCGGCACTCTAGAACGATCCTAGTTTGGATCGTATATGCACACATGGCACAGAGGGAGTTCATTAGAAATGCATACAAATATATCAATTCATTTTGGTTGTTTGCACTGTGCAAACTGATCTGTGTGGTATCAGACTAGTAGCATATCTCTGTGGCCTAAAAAAAGTATTTTATAATTGTTCTGTTCTGAATGTTCAAAAGTATTATTAAATTAGGGGAATCTGAGAAAAAAATACATTGTATACTTACATGATTTATTTAATTTACAATGTTGTGCAACACCCAATAGCCATGTGTGTGGAAATAAGTGCCCTGTTTTGCTCAGACGGTGAAACAGCAACCATACACTCACATCACTGTGGAGGAATGTTGGCCAGCCTTTAGTGCAGAACTACTTTAACACAACATCATTTGTGGGTTTTTGGTCCTGTCCAAACATTTTAATGTCCTTTTGGTGGAAGATCTGGTAACATTCAGTGTCAAAAATATGCAACATGTAATGGGCAAGGTGGTATTGTACAGCAACACTATATAGCCTATTTTTTAAAGAGTACCTCAAACAAGGTTTCCATAATGATTGTTGTTAAAATGTGTAATACAATAACAAATGTTGTGTTGACTGGATCTTGCCAGACCACTATGTTTAACCACTACATATTTTAGATGACAGAAATACGATGGGAGCCGATTATGTGCGTGTACTTTCGGGAAATGTCTAGGAACGTGCTATATGCTGCATATGTTTACAATCCTTACTTTAATAACTTGATTTAATACTGAAATGGGATAAGAAATATGGTGTATATATTCTGCAATTGAGTTGAAGTTTCCACAAATTTATTTGGGGGGAATGTTTCATTATTTTATGCTGGTGGGTCTTTGACATTGTCCTGACGTATACCGGTTGGACAAGTGGGATGACAGATGAGAGGAGGTCAGACTCAACAAGGAACAAGGGTCAAAGGTCATGGGTATTCTTGGGTGGCAGCACTAGAACTGGGCCAGCACAGCAGACCCATATTCTTTAGAACAGGGGTCTCAAACCGGTTCCACCGAGGGCCGAGTGTCTGCAGGTTTTCACTCTCACCTTGTACTTGATTGATTAAGTATGTCACTGATTGGTTAGGTCTACCCTCATCTGGTTATTTAGGTCTGAACCTGGAACCAATTTACAGGAAAAAACTAAAACCTGCAGACACTCGGTCCTCCGTGGAATCGGTTTGAGACCCCTGCTTTAGAACAATCGAGGTCTCTCGTATTTGTGTATAGAGAATAGTCTCTTCGGTCCGTTTGGAATGGTACCGTCATTTACCAGCCTGCTTATCAAGGGGTCGTCAGACAGGTTAGTCTGAACTAAATTCTCATGGAGAATTCCCACTGAATGCCTTTTATTTGAGGAAATACATCTTGTATAAACTTAAAGCTATGTTGTCTAGTACAGCCTACTCTTTTGTTGTTATTTTTCTAGAGGGACAAACCAGGACTACGCATTACTAAAGTGATTCATTGTATTTTGTATATTAAATTATTTCTAACTATTCTCACAACTCTTGACTAGTGCAATTCTTTTTTTCAGCGTTTGATCTGCGTTTGATCTGTTGAATAATATGTTGATGAAACAATTATACTGCTGCACTAAGATCCACCACATCAGCCCAGTTCATACCAGACACAAAAGGGTTATGGATGATATTACTTAGATTCACAGAAATGTGATGTCATGCTTGGGGATGTCATCTGTCATCTGTATGAGTCTGTTCACTGTGTGCTGGTTTTGTCCAGATGTTTAGGCAGGTGTAGACGATTAAAAGGACTGATTGTGATCTGCTCATCCAGACCAGCTAAGTTGGTACCTTGTGATTAATTTATTGCCTAAATGAAAGCTCAAAGGACCGTTTAGCAATGAGGGATTTGTTTGAAGCTGGTCCAGCTGAGCAGACGTTAAACAGTGTGGAACTGGGCGGCCGGTCTGGGGTCCCGTGGAAAGCCGATGGTGATGCTGACTTGAAACAACGTAGGTGGAGCAATGGTTTGGTTTTCCTCTGTATGCTGTATTGCTAAACATTTTATAGACGTAAAAACCCATTCTGTCCCACTACCTTGGATCGTGCCGGATTTAATAAAGCCCCATTCTCAACCGTAGTTTGAGAACCCAGTCGTTTTCATGTTATGTCCCAACCCTTGCTTTATGCTGTGTCTGGCTAATCATGCAAATCGTTCAAGTGATTTTCCATCAACGCCCTGTCCTCACCGGTTAACGGACGAGCATCGTGAAAGAGTGACGCCACCAGACAAGAGACAGTGTTCATTCTCACTGATATCACGGTTACTCTGTGGACATGCGGTTGATTCTTTAACAGGTCTGGCTTTGCATCCCATTAAGCATGTTTACAGGACATGCAGCAGAACGAGGGACATCATGGCCTCACAGCCCTTCCTGTTGTGTTTCCTTAATTAAATGTACTCAAGGGCCCTGAACCCCTGTACAGAGTCCATTACCTGTGTCTTTCCCCGGTACGATATGTATATATATGGGACGTTACTTGCATAAAGCACGAGGAATTAGCCCAGGGCACGGGACCACCTCTCGGCACAAAAAACACTTCTAGAAAACTACTAACAAGAGCAAACTTGTTAGGAAGGGTGGGTTTCATTCAAAGGCGTTGTAGAAAGTGGTCAGATCAATATGGAACAAAACAGTAATTTTACCACAGGACACTGGTAGTGTTTAACATAAATTATTTCTGTAAACAGATAATTTTTCGATAATAAACTTTGCTGTTTATGAGTGCCAATGAATTTTTACAAATTCCGTCCAAGTCCTGGGCTCAGAAATGGCCACAGCACACTTGGAGGAAAACTATGTTGATATCTGTTTAATCAAGTTAAGACAATGTCTTACACGACTAAAGGTCTTCCACAGATTACGCGATTTAAAAACCAAATGACATAGCATCTTTCCAGACATTGTCCCTCGATGTGAAGAATGTGAAACTACAGAGGGCATATAACTTCTCCTGCTTTGGCCAATGCTCAATTGCATAGCTAATAGGGCTTCTGTTGCTGAGACAATTTACCAACAATATTACATTTCTTGTATTTTATAATTCTTACTTTTTGGGGGACAAGGCCGCATGTTTGGGAAGGCAAATAATGTTTAGTTTGTTTTTCTTTTTGTTTGTTAATTACTGTTTCTCCTTTGTTTAAATTGAAAAGGACTTACCCTCAGAAAAAGAAACACAGAATATAGATTTGTAAGACTTTATAATGGTGGCATGAAATGTCAGCCAGTGCTGCTTTGTGACCCCTAGCAACTCTTTGTGTTAGGTTGGCGTCTGGGAGGCTCAACAGAGGTTATTAGCTGTTCAATAGCATCCCATCAAGAACAACAAGAACATCCGATTGTCGAGCAATCAGTGTGATAAAAATCTGAACGGTTTAGCAAGGCGTGCTTTGAGGAAGAACGTCTCGACCGTCCATTATCTTGCAATTGCTGTGGAGCAGCTGCAACATGTCAAGGCCAGAATCACACATTAGACATTACCAAATTGTGAGGAGAGGACAGTTTGGTAGAATATGTATTCTTCAGTAGTTTAGTACTGGAGCCAACAATATAATGCATACAAATATCTATCTTTTTGCAATTTTTTTACATTATACCAATGTTAAAAATGTTCATATAAGCTTTGAACTTTGGAATACATTTCCGATATGTTTAGATTATTTAGAACATGGTGCACTTTTTCATTTGGGTAAACTATCCCTTAATGGTTTGTAGTAAAGAAAATAACTAGTAACAGGCATTGTTCACCGAGTTGTTGATTACCACAAAGGATTGGTCATCAGTGACGGGATTCAATCTGATGGGGTTAGCTTGGTGAGCGCTTGAAATAGTAGGATCATTTCATATTAAACCAATACCTTCAATGTTATCCATAATTTGGACTGAATCCGGCCTCCAGTTTAGTGAGTATAACCACGTTTGCGACTATTGTGAGGTTTATTGTGTGACCACAAGTCTAGTTCAGTAAAGGCCAATGAACCGATATAAGATCCGTAGTTCTGCTGTTCACAGGATGTTGTTGCCCCGATGAGTCCCACGCCCGCAGCCGGTCCATTCCAGGTCCCGAGCCCACGGGCCTTCTTTGGTCATGCGGCCCTTCAACGGGTCAAACCTCCAGTACCGCTGCTCCCTGAAGAGATACAGAAGCCCGTCCGGACGGGTCACTGCCCCGTTGGTCCCCTGGGGCAACCCAATCCAGTCGGCCATCTTGCGGGGGTAGTAAGGCTCGGGCCTCAGCGTGTGCAGGTTGAGGACGTAGTAGCGGGACCCCTTAAAGAGGACCAGGTGTCCCAGGGGGGCGTAGTAGAAGGCACAGTCCGGGTGGCGGGGGAGGCCCATGTCTTTACTTCTCTTAGGAAAACCTGGATCCAGGACGCTGTTTGAGTAGCGCCACAGTCCCTTACCTGGAGAGGGAGATACAACGACCCGACACAATCAACAACAATCCAAAATCCCGAGGAACTTCTGCTTGTTTGGTGTTAGCCAGGCTAAACGTTGGCATTGGTTTTTTCGTGAATGCAGTTAAGGCAATATTGTCCACTGCATTTATTACCATTACCCTGACCTCCACCTTGCTAGCTATTATTTAGGATCATGTGGATTTAGCAGTGATAGTCGGTGTGTAAAAAGTATTGATCCTAGTCCCTGTGGCCTAAGGTCCGGCATGGCAAGACCAGTAGGCCACGTCACCATAATTAATTGAAGTTAATTGATGCAGAATTAGGGCACCTTTGAAGAAGTACCACTTGCTGTCCAGTGGGGAGAAGGCCGCTGCCTCGACACCCAGGGGAAGGCGTGGCCAGCGCTGCTGGAGGGGCCAAGGGCCGCTCACGGTCCCCTCCGCTGACACCGTCCAGAACACACCGCCCCGGAACACCAGCACCGTCTGGTTCGTGTCTGACACACAGGCACATTTAACGGTGAGACACGAAGGTAAACAGCGCTTTGCATTATCCCAATCAACGTTGTGCCTGTTGGGAATGCGTGTGGTCATGCTCTACCCATGGTTATGGCATCAAAGACCCCCTGGCAGTAGAGGGGCAGGGCCCTGCCAGAATGCCCCTCGGAAGCCTCAGTCAGCTCCCATTCCTGCAGGGCTGCGCTGAAAACCTGGCCTGGTAACCTCCGCAACAGACCCCCTGGAGGCCTACCTGGGGAGAACAGAGAGGGAGACTGGATCAGTAGCCTGGATCTACAGTAGCCTGGATCTACAGTAGCCAGGATCTACAGTAGCCTGAATCTACAGTAGCCTGAATCTACGGTAGCTTGGATCTACAGTAGCTTGGATCTACAGTAGCCTGGATCTACATTGCATCCAGATAGAATTCACAGCGCTTCAATTATTCCACATTTTGTTCTGTTACAGCCGTATTCCAAAACGGATGAAATAAAACAGTTTTCCCATATATAAGGCATCTTTTATAGGCAGTATTTCTAATGCCTATATAAGATCGCAAGGTTGACAATGCATGTCAGAGCACAAACCAAGAAATTAAGTCCAAGGAAATGTCTGTAGACATCTGAGACAGGATTGTATCGAGGCACAGATCTGGGGAAGGGTACAGAAACATTTCTGCAGCATTGAAGGTCCGGAAGAGCACAGTGGCCTCCATCATCAGTAAATGGAAGAAGTTTAGAACCACCGAGACTCTTCCTAGAGCCAAACTGAGCGATTGGGGGAGAAGGGCCTTAGTCAGGGAGGTGATCAAGAACCCGATGGTCACTGTGACAAAGCTCCAGCATTTCTCAGTGAAGAGAGGAGAACCTTGTAGAAGGACAACCCTCTCTGCAGCACTCCACCAATCAGGCCAGTATGGTAGAGTGGCCAGACTAAAGCTACTCCTCTGCGAAAGGAAAATAGCAGCCCGTCTGAAGTTTGTCAAAGGGCCTCTGAAGGACTCTCAGAAACTAAATTCTCTGATCTAATGAAACAAAGATGAACGCTTTGGCCTGAATGCCAAGCATCACGTCTGGAGGAAAACAGGCACTGCCCATCACCTGGCAAATACCATCCCATGCTGTGGGGATGTTTTTCAGCGGCAGGAACTGGAAGTCTAATCAGGATCAGCAGGAACTGGAAGACTAGTCAGGATCAAAGGAAAAAGGAATGCAGCAGTGTACAGAGACATCCTTAATGGCAACCTGCTTCAATGCTCTATGGGCCTAAGACTGGGGCGAAAGTTAATCTTCTAACAGGACAACGACCCTAAGCACACAGCCAAGATAACAAAGGATTGGCTTTGGAACAACTTGAGTGGGCCAGCCAGAGCCCAGACTTGAACCCAATTGAACATCTCTGGAGAGATCTGAAAATGGCTCTGCACCAATGCTCCTCATCCAATCTAATGGAGCTTGAGAGGTAGTGCAAAGAAGAATGTGAGAAACAGCCCATAAATAGGTGTGCCAAGCTTGTAGCATCATACTCAAAAATACTTGAGGCTGTAATTGCTGCCAAATGTGCTTCAACAAAGTATTGAGTGAATACTTTGAACAGGTTTATATTTTTGTTCTTAATTTTGGCAAATCTATTAAAAATATTAAACAAATTTTGAGGAAAACATTTTATTGAATCAATTTTGGAATAAGGCTGTAACATTACAAAATGCAGAAAAAGTGAGGCGCTGTGCATACTTTCTGGATGCACCGTATATGTGCATTACCTAACTACATTAGGGTTAGCTAAATAATGGGGAGGTATGGGTATTTGGTATTGTTTGGCTACTCTTCTTGGAGTCCTGGCTGAAGCATATACAAGCCAAGGGTCAGTTCAGTCAGGACAAGACTGTTAGACCCTTAAGAATAGATGGGAGATTTAGATTTTAAATTACAGATTTTGAAAGTTTCTATAGTTTAATTGTGGTGAAAAGGCTATGCATTCCATTGCATCCTCCAGAATAAATATTTTTGGGAGGTGTAATCCATGGGGGGACGTGTAGTCCATGGGGGGAGGTGTACTATATGGGGGAGGTGTACTCCCTGGGGGAGGTGTACTATATGGGGAGGTGTACTCCCTGGGGGAGGTGTATTATATGGGGAGGTGTACTCCCTGGGGGAGGTGTACTATATGGGGGAGGTGTACTCCCTGGGGGAGGTGTACTATATGGGGAGGTGTACTCCCTGGGGGAGGTGTACTATATGGGGGAGGTGTACTATATGGGGGAGGTGTACTCCCTGGGGGGAGGTGTACTATTTGGGGAGGTGTACTCCCTGGGGGAGGTGTACTATATGGGGGAGGTGTACTATATGGGGAGGTGTACTATATGGGGGAGGTGTACTCCCTGGGGGAGGTGTACTATATGGGGGAGGTGTACTCCCTGGGGGAGACCAAGGGTGCGTCAATTTACTAAATATTTCTACATTTCAAATGTGTGTACAGACTGATAAGCTTTGTATTGTTTGTTTTCAGATTGGTATGACAAGGCACGTGAGTGCCCGATTCAGACGGAAACAGGTTCAGGCCTTGAAACAGAACCTGAGGCCATACAAAGGAAGCGAAAATAAGACTTAGAGTTTGAAATCTGGGAATCTAAAAACCATTACGAAACTGTTGTTGCACTTCATGCTTGATGTCTTTCCCAAACAAAATCCAAAGTATGACCAGACTGACTCTGAGGAGTCTGAGGCTGTTGATAAGCACCCCCACCCCCCTCCACCCACCTCCACAGCCCCCCTGTGCCACAGCCCCCCTGCTCCACCCTGAAAAAGGTTAACTCCGAGACCCAAGAAAAGTATGTTTAAAATGATGATGAAAGCATTTTTATTGTGCACAATTGTTGTTGCGTGTCTTACAGGAGAACCCTACATGTCCTGGTTAACAACATCAGACACATTTGAATGGTTTGTCCAACAGGCGCCACACCCATAAAGCCAGCTCAGACAGCAGGTCTATGCTTATGGGAAGGTAGTTACAGCCTAGGAAACTGTACTGAGGTGTTGACGAGTCAGATAGACGCCTGGGTCCCATCCTCACCCTGTACACACACACACACTTGTTTTCTGCCCTCAGGCTACTGCATACCACATAACCTCTGAGGACAATGTCACTAACGTCTTCATTCCATTGGTCTATATGAGGAACCAGATTCCACAATTAGCAGCGCTAAGGCATTTTCAGAGGTTTGATAGAGACCTGCTTCCACGTATTGAATATGCTAAATGTGTAGAGGACAATAAAGGAGTATAAGTGTGTGTAAGTGTATTGCCGTTCATCTCACTGGAAAACAATGGCTTCCAGAAGGGTGGAGTGATTCGCCTTCAGAAATCAAACAGTGAAAGGCGTCTACTACTGGCTTGTCTACAGGACTACGTTTCACAGGATTCCAGGCTGAATCCAGGTAACACTGCTTCATGGCCACGGAGGCATTCCTGCATAAATGCCTGCTGGAGGATGGATGGGACTCCGCACAAACAGCAACAGTAGCAACCTGTGGAAACCTGTCTTCCACATGCCAGGAGGAGGCTGACAGGTCCACCGTCGAATCAGCTCCTCCACCAGTGGAACATAAAACCCGTGGGCCAGGCATGTAGTGCCCAGTGCTCCACCACGAACCTCAGGACCTTGGTTCTCCGACAACACTAGAACCACCACCTGGTCAAGACAGCCCGGCCTGGCGAAGGGCCTGAACATTTTATAACGCCACGCCTGAGGAGATATGTCATGACAGGAAGTTAGTGAATGAGTTTACTTAGACTGGCTGACATGACCCATGTTTCAGGTGTCTCACTCCCCCCCTGGAGGCCAGTAAAGGTGTCTGTCTTACGTCGGAAGGAATTTGAGGGTGTTGTCAGCCAAGCAAGCCTTTATAGGCACCCAGGGGAAAAAGACCAGACTGTAAAACATCACTCACCCTACCAAAGAGGTCTGTCAATAATGTGTGTGTGTGTGTTTGTGTGTAAGGTCAGGTGAAGTGCGCTATGTTTGTGTTCACAGATGCACCACCTCTGCACCCCTCCACTTTTACAGGCCGGCTCCTTCCTGTTCACCATCACACAGCACAATGCCACGGTAACCAAGCACCGGAGGCATTCAGAAAGCTCACCGAGCATTTTCTTCATACAAAACAGGCTTCAAACAAATAAAATCTTTACGTAAAATCTTGTATAGTTATAGACATGTACGATTTTTGCTCACAGATCTGCCTGAGACGTGTGTGTATTGTGTAACTTCAAAATAATTGCCTGGTTTCATCGCTGCCTTCCATATGTGAATGACTTACCATACAGCTGTTGCACTGCAGCCACGTCATCCCAGCTGAGGACCAGGGTGCGGCTCAGCTTCCGGTAGTAAGGGGACATGAGGGCATGACGCACCGGCGAGTGCTCCAGCCCCAGCGTGTGGCCAATCTCGTGGGCCGTCACCATGAACAGGTTGTGGCCCTTGGGTCCGTTCAACGTCCACCGCTCTGCCATGTCAAAGTGGGCCTCCCCGCGACAAGGAAAGAAGGCGTGTGCTAGAGCTCCCCCTACGGGACAGAAGAGGGATTCTGAGTGGCTTGGGTAGGCCCCTATTCCAGCGGCCTCTCAATGGGGACGCAATTTGACCAATCCCAGGCCACCCGACCTGAAACCCGATCAGGGCCCGGGCTCAGGTGACGTGGTCCTGTGAAACTGCGGTCGAGATGGATCCTGACCTGGGCCGTCAAAGGCGTTGCTCGCCCCGTCGTTGTGTTCTCCCTCGTAGAAGGCCAGGCGGATGTCCGTGGGGCCCTCGGGGACCTCCTGGAAGGCCAGGCCCGACACGTTGCTCCACAGCTGGAAGGCGGCGCGCACCGCCAGGCGTACAGGGCCAGGGGCTAGGTGTCGAGGCCAGTTCACTATCCTGTAGGTTAGGTGACGCTTGTACCACTTCTCTCCTGCAGGGACAGATACGGCAGGGCTTAGCCACAAGCAGAAAGCACTTAAGGGCACCTGGAATTTTACATTCATCAAGGGGCAGAAGACATCCATGCCTGAACTCATTTTCCAGCTATTCCACTTCAAGAGGAAAAGACAAGTGAAAGTGGTTTCACCTAGTTCAGAAGCTACTCTTGGCTTTTGAATAACTCAGTAGTCCTGTGTTCTTGGGCTATAATTCACTGCTTTGACTTGGATTTCTAAAAGTGCGCTTTGTAAATAAACAAAGCAATGCTTCTTTAATCTTCTACACAGGGAGGCCTATCCCACCTATTGTAGTAGAGGCTGTGGCTTGCATATACAGTAGGTGATATCCAGATTATTTGAAAATGTTGCTTAGACTGTTTCTTTTAAAATATTAAAATTGGCTATATTTCTGTCACGGTGTCCATTACTGCATGTTCTGAATGACAACCTGTTAACGTGCCAAATATCAAGACACCATGGTCACATTGACGGTTGAATAAGAAAGGTCCACACAACACACCATATTGTGCCTTGGGATATTTTTCGGACGATGTGTTTCGATAGAACTGTGTTGGTTTTCCTAAAGTTGAAGCCGAAAACTCTCCTAACATTATAAGGAATCGAACTCGAGCCAGACCCCCCCTGTTTAGTTTTTTAAGTGCATATCAGAAGTTATGTGGGTTGGTGATAGTCCACACAGATTGTTTTGAGCCTCAAGGACCTTCTGAACAGTGGCTTTCTAAATGATTCGATGCTATCCATGTCAGCACACTGCTTAGTAAACCAACCAAGTGCTGGGTACTATTTTGTGAACCCTTTAAAGTGTATATGCCTGTTAAGTGTCTGTACATACTCAATACATAAACGTTTTCGAGAAGATTCTATTAAAAACATTTTGTACCATGTACTTTGTGATCTTAGTTAAATAATGTAATTGTATAATAAATATATACACATTCCGCTACACTGGATGGTGTCATTCGTTGTCACAAAGGTACTTTTCTAAAATTCTCATAAAATGATGATTGATAACATTTTAAAGAATAACTATTCTTTTTAGCATTAACTTAATGTTTTGTTCTAGATTCTTCTTCCTTGTAGATGTGCAAGATTACAAAATGCAGGACCCCAGAACCACCATAGCAAACAGAAAACACACACAGCATGAGTAGCGACAACAATAAAATAAACATTTTCTCACAGGAAACAACCACAAACCTAAACCACCCCCATGCTACTTTTGAGCACCACCACCAAAATGTATCCTATGTAGCGCACTGGACCAGAATAACATTGATGGGTATCAACTAGACACCGGTACTTTGTCAAAGGGTGGCTACAGTGGAACGTTGTGATTGGAAGGTCTTTCCAGATGCCCATTTAGGGTGAAAGATGCACACTTGAGTCGCCTGGATCCTGGACACACGCATGGAGCTGGAGGACAGAGCCCAAGATGTGAGAATAAGATCCTGGACATACCCATGAACCTACGTAAAGCTGTAGAACCTAAAGGCAAATACTTGAAGGGAGAGTGAATGTGCAGGGTACCATGGGTCTGTTCTGTGGTGTATATGTTCCATGTGGGTGCTGAGGGGTTGTTGAGACAACCTAAAAACAGCATCCAACAATGTTAGACTTGTGTGTTGCTTGAGTGGTTTGATATAACGGGGCACACAAGGTTTCAGGACATGGTCTTTACAGGTCCGTCCAAAGGTTGTCCTCGGGACCTGGCCTCCAGTACTCCATCAGCAGGACGACTCCATTCTCCTGCTGCACTATTGTTCCCTTACATATTCTAGTTTGAGACTGATTCAATATAGGAATGTAGGATTGTGGATTACTATTAGCTACCGCCAAATGCAGGAGGTACTCTTCCAGGAGTCCACATAAGTCATGAAAAAATGATATAATAGGAAGAAGCATGGGCATGCATCAATTTGAAAACAACATTGCAATCCATTGCTCTACTTAGACCACGGTTCTGTTTGAGCAGGCCTTGAATCCAACAGATCCCTTGGTGATTGGTACACCCCCCAACACCCAAGGTTCTGGAGGCTATGCCAGTGGGACGAGTGGCCCCAACATGTCTTCCAAAACCCCTTCCAACAATAGTAAAATATTACTAACGTGAAGAGTATCCATTCCCTCATACGTCCTCATCGCACACTGGGTAGTTGCATTTAGTCAATGGCATGATTCTGTGTTAAGTCACAGCCTTCAGTCAAGCAATTATAGACCTCCGCTGAGGAAGTGTCCCACCGGAGACCAACGACCGCAGGAAGTTGGATACTGAAGACATTCCTTGACTTCCCTTATGGAAACAATTACAATGATGTCCTGTGCGGCAATGTTGCTGGGGGAGAAAGCCCTATCTCAAACTCTAGGAATTGACCGAGATCATTTGATAACGGAGGTTATTGTTTTCTTGTTTGGGAAGCAGAACCATGGAAGTGCAGCGGGTTGAGCAACGTTCTTGGGCAACGCACACACCAGCACAAGGCACCACGGTATCAGCTGTCTATCTGGGAGATATACTGAGACAGTACGCTCCAAGAGAGACCTCCAACAGAGGTAGAACACCAGGCCAGACCAGCATGTACCGCACTGTACCGTCACATCAAATAATCAGCACCATAACTCCTGACAGATTTGATAGCCTTTTAAACCTTAACCCAGAGAGAAAACAAGGGGTTAGTCAGGAGGGCCGTGGTTCCAAAAGGCACACACCTTTCACAAGGACAAAGATAACTGACAACCTGCACTGCTGAGCTTGAACGAGGATTAAGGAATTTTCCACAGTGTATATCATTGGGAACTATCATTGGAAATGTATATAATTAGGAATTCTGCATTAGAAGTCCAACCTCTTCCCATGTACTGTACATCGAAACAACCTCTATCTTCTCCCCTACATTCTCAGAGAATCAGCCAGTTCCCTCAGGGACTGTTTTTTCCATTTCCCCAGATCAGGCTGGAAGCAGGAGCAGCAGAGGAACGGTGGCTTATCACAGTCACTGACACTAGGCTGTTGAAGTTTGTTCCTCAGACCGAGAGCAGACAGTCCAACACAAACAGTAGATGCATGCTGTTTAAGATCTGTGTATGGTCAAAACCTCTCAAGAGACATAAGGATGATACTCCGCACACATTATGAGAAGCAATACTGGTTCATAGTAGATGCATATATTGATGGCGGTATAAGTTATAGCACTGACTGAAATGTTACGAATTTAGACAATTGAAGTCATAATCAGTGGGGTATGAAATCAGAGACCAATTAGTGACCTTACAGAAGGCAGTTTGATTGCCCAGGTAAAGTAAAACAGTAAAGTAGAATCTCCTGAGGCGTATGAGGTCGATCTGCCTACTCGAGGGACATCTTAATTACAGTCCTCAGTGCAATTAGTCATAAGCTTTCACAACGTCAGCCGCCTCGCTCCCAGTGTACACTTTATGAGCGTTGGAGATCTCCCAGCCCCAGAGCTCAAGGGCATGAAACGAAAGCTATGGGCTCCCCAGAGTGATGCCTGCTCGGGACACACACACACACACACCCCTTAGACTTCCCTCACCTGGCTGGGCATAGCGTTTCCTGCGTGGGCGTGGCCCATGGGAGGCCATCTTGCCTGTGAAGATAGAGTTCACCCTCCGGGACCAGAGCTGGTGGCTCCCCTCATCCTTCACCCCACACCGAGGTGTGCCCATCTGCTTCAGGGTGGCGCCGTCCAGCTGCCCAGTGACTGGCAAGTGGGACAGCCATTGGAACTCCCTGTGAAGGTTAAAAAGAACAAACCTATATCAGACTAAGGATTTGTCCCGGTTCTATTGAACTCATGTTCGAGATCTCAAACCTCATTGCTCATAGATGGCCCGGTGAAGTACATCTAATGATTATATATCAAAAGCAAGACATTCTCTGTGATGTCTGAGACTCAACCACTAGATTCCAGAGTGATGTGTATTTTTTACATTATCCCCAAAGGGTTATCCCACAGAACTACCCCCACCCCGAACATAGCCTGACTCAGCTTCAAGGATAATATCCTGGAACTGCCCCTAATCAGCCAAACAAGATCTTGATAAGTGCATTTTTCTACACACATAATGACCTTAAGACTGCAACTCTCCAACCTACAAAATTCTGCTTTATTGGGCAACAGGCCTACAGAGGGAAAAAACAACTCCAGGCCACCCTGGTCAAACCAGGAAAGAGTATTCCTTGCCCCTGTTTGTATAACCAGGAAAGAGTACTTCGTGCCTCCTCAGTAAAAATAGGAAAGAGTACAGCTTGTCCCTGTGGTAGAACCAGTAAAGAGAAATCCCTGCCCCCCTGTTAAAACCAGGAAAGGAGGATACAGAACAGTATTGTGTGAAGAAGATGGAGATGATTGAAAAGAGTGTAATGACAACCATACCTGACTGCCGTATTGACCTCAACGGCATTGTGTATACGATTGTCCTGATGCGGATGTGACAGGTAACCATATTTCTCCAGGAAGCCCTGCAATGTGAAACATCCTATTTCACTTACAAGGGCACATTGTTTATACACTGCAAAAACATTAAGGGAACACTTAAATTAAATAGGGTCTCGGTAAAGGAAATATGTTTAGGATAAAACACCAGAGGTTCTTAAAGGATTTCAGGTCTAGGGATGTGAGGGCCAGCCAATGGCATCAATGCCTTTGTCAACCAGGAACTGCCTACACACTTGATGCCACAAGTCCGAGAATTGTCCTGCACCAGGAGGAACCCGGGGCCCACTGCACCAGTGTCAGGTCCCCAGACCATTACTGACCCACCGCCATAACGGTCACACTGGATGATGTTTTTTGTCTCGTAAACCATTGATTGGTTGCATTTGCAGTGCCAGATAAAGGGGTCACGGTGTGGTCGATTGTCAGAACATCTGGCAGGGTTTACAACTGAGCTGATGGCTATCTTGAAATACTGTGTTTTATGGAGAGTGTGCAATTCACCCTCTATTAGTATTTTTGTTTTTATTTAGACAGGAAAGAAAAAAAGGATAGCATCCCAATGCACACAGCTAAGACAGTGCAGGTGTGGCTTCAGAACAAGTCCTTGAATGGCCAAGGCTGTGACAAACTGTCATTATCATTACTTCAATCGTGTTCCACTGCAAATCAAATTAGTTAATATTATTTAGAGAGTACTTTTAAAACAAATAGGGAGGAATTGAGGACGTCCACATTGAGAAGCGTCCTTCATGACTGCTGGGCTTAACGCAACAGGCGCCAGCAGGATGATTAAGGAGATGTGGTAGAGAGGGGGAAACTATACAAACGCAATATTGCCTTATTGCACAATAACGCAATCTAGTGGTTTAAGAAAACTATTTAAGATCATGCACTTATTTTGCTTAACATTTAAAAACGTAAGCTCAAGTTTCAGATTGTAATCATTGTTATTAGATTGCTCTACATTTTGTATTACGTCTCGTGCAATTTAAATATATAAAATCAGATGAACATTACACACAACATGTTGTGTTCCGCCACATTGAGGTTTAGGGATTGCCTATATATTGCTATAGATTTTTGTTTCAGCCATTCAGTTTATTCCTATCCACATGAGTAAAAGATGTACAGAAACATTTTACTTTTCAAAATAATCCTATTCAGCCAAACTAAATCTCTCAAGCCAATAGTACTTTGGAGAGAGATGTTTCTTTTCCAGAACACCTATTTAAGTAATACAAAACCTCTATAGGGCTGTTTCTTAATAGCTCCCCAACCATATGAGCTAAAGATACTGAAATGTTTTGTGTATTCCAATACTGAGATACAAAACTTTCAAATGAATTTGTAACACAACACATACGTTTTCTTTCTTTTTTCCTAGTAATTAGTTCTATGGAGAACATTTGCGTTGGTTCTACTACTACATATGCACAGAGACAGACAGTTGCCTAGTCTAGTGTTGTAATTAATTTGTAAGAAGGAACTTTTCCACAGAGGTGTCTTTTAGAAAAAGGAGAAAGTTCGTAACACTCTCACCCTACAAGCCATACCGCGACATTTGTGTGGTCTGTTTGGCGTGCAAAAAACTTTGGGCGCTCCTTATGGCCAATTGTGTGTGAAACCAATCTCTTAGACATAATGCACACCTCAGAACGCAGTGTCTCTTTATAATACATGTTGATTACACATCCGTAATATATAGCCTACACCTCAGTAGAGCGTGTATACGAAATAGACGGTCAGATTAACGACGGCTACACTAAATTACATGTAACATATTTGTACAAAATTATATTGATTTTTTTTTTCTTCCGATTCATGATATTTTGTATAAAGCCGCTTTCCATGTGCAAGCGGTCAGGTGAGTGAAATTCAGCTCATGTATGTACCCAACGGAGAACAACAGTGACACAAAATATCCCGCTAACTGCTTGTATTAAATAGTGATCAAAATATGTTGGAAACGTACTTCTGCTTCATCGGTTTCGATCGCCCGGTCCGTGGACGGAAGCGTGCAAACAGTTGACCTCAGTAACAGAACGGTGAGTATCCATGCACCACTATGCAGCAACTTACATTGGCTCGGAGAGACTCGAAAACTCATTGTATGACACTTGAAATAACATTAGACTAAACGCAGACATAACTAGACATCGAAATCCAAATTACGTCCAAGCAGGCCAACTATATTTCTACTGTGAAAAATAAACATGTTTGTAATCCAAGTACCGAACAAGTACTGTACGGGAACGCATACATATACAATCCTGTCCCAAGCATTTTGCGGACATTGAGGGAGGAACCGTTCCGCCCTGATAGAAAAGCACTAGATGAGGCTAGGCTACATGAGCACTTATGTCAAAATACAATACTAACCGTGTGAGTCATAACATTAATTAACCAGACCCGTTGAATTGACTGCTACCTCAACTAAATAGACCTATAGGAATTAAATTAAAAACAAAAGCTGCCGTAACCGAACTGCCTCGGTAAGGCTTATATTTGTCATTTCGTAAATGCAGTTGTGCAAAACAGACCTTTCTAACGTGGGAATCAGAATGAAAATACAAGACACTAAGATAGGAACAGTTTAATATCATTTGGAAAATAAAGAGAAATCCAAGTAAAACAGTTAATTTCAAATTTTACAAAACAATGATACGACACAATGCCTGGACCTAACAGAAATGGGGAAATTAAAAGAAAAAAAAAAAAGAAAAAATATGAATGACCGAGCCCCCTCCCACACTGACCGAGCCCCCCCCCACACCCTACAACTGTGCCAATCAGCCCAAAGTCCTTTCACAGTAGTTGCACGTCCTTCCCCACAAGACAGATCAGAAGCAGTACGTGATGCATTGGCAATGAAAGGTTTGCAAATTAAAGAGTAGATCAACCCCCCCACCCAACGCTCCCCCACCCCCTTTAACCGAACCCCAAACCCTGGGCTGGAATGGTTCCACGGGGGGTCATTAGTATGGCCGGTCTCTTCTGTCTTCTCGGTCACCTCTGGAAGAGGAATACAAAAAAGACCCAGAGCAGATTGTTTAGAGCATCACCACATGACCTACAGCATCTCAAGGACGCCATCTTCTGGTTAAACACTTAAACACATGGCAGGGAAACAAAGCAATTGGCAACACTCCTCACCTTCCACCCATCTTGTAGCCACCACTGCCACCATATCCGCCTCCGCCGTAACCTCCGCGATCACCTCCGCGATCACCCCCACGGAATCCCCCGCGACCTCCTCGGTAGCCCCCGCCCCGGTCCCCACCATAACCGCCTCTGCCACCGCCACGATCTGGAAACCAGCCGCGAGGCAGAGCAACGGGTGTGAATGTGAGGCACGGAGTCACGCGGGGAACGACTTTCTTTTGCTTGGTTATTTTTGAGGCCTTGGGCTTACAGTTACGTCACACGCCATCACATTCAGGTTCTTAGATTCATACGACTCTAGTCATGTCATCTGGCAGATCTTATCACGGGGGAAGATCCCGGACGCCACGCAGCCACGATCACATACCTCCTCCACTGTCACCGGGTTTTGGCGTGCCACACTTATTGCATTCATATCTCCGCGCAAAGTTCATGTTGCCACAGGAACTGAAATGTTGAAGGGGGAATTAAATCTTGTCATCCATCACCTCAAACTAACAGCATTAATCCCTCAAATAATGTATTGAAAACACTTACCTGTTGGGACAAGGCCAGTCCCCTCCCTTGATGTCGAAGTTGGGACCACCACCACCTCCTCCTCCACCCCCTCCTCCTCCACCAAACCCACGACCACGCCCCCGGCCACCAAAACCTAAAACACAGTGAGATGTTAAACATCAAGCAGCCTCTAAAGGTGACGTCTTCCTGGGTCAACGTGTCCTTGACTCGTTGACTAGACCGAGTCCCACTGCTTGTGTCGTGGGTTTTACTTAATTATACCACAATAAGTGAAGCCAGAAGGCTGTTACCAATGCATTTGCACATTTCCATTCACCAATCAATAGCCCATGTTTCTTAATTCCTCTAGCCAAAACGCCTTACACCAGACCAACTAAATAACACTCCAGAGTCACAAGCTAGTTATTGACAGTAGGGAACATATTCTGGAGTCAGATGGGCAGAGTTGATAGGCTGTTGATATTGCCTCGGGTTATAATCATGCAAAACGATCCAATGGCTTAACAGCGAAAAGCTTAGTTTGACACTGAATGAGAAGATACTTTCATGGGCTTCAATCCATGTTGCGCAACGCACTTGTAGCTCAAGCATTTAACCAAATCTGTATTGGTGGGTTTCCTCTAAGCATCAGTTGGCCATAGGAATGTACCTAGCGCCAACCAATGCATACATTTTTTTATTAATTAAGCTCACCAAATAGTAGTAACAACACTTGAATAGCCTGTCACCCAAAAGCGAATGAAACCTACTTCCTCTTCCTCCAGTACTGCCTCCCCTCTGGGTGAACTCAGCTCTCCGGGTAGCAAAAGACACTTTGAGGGGTTTTCCTTGGAATTCTTTGCCTAAAACGAAATTAAATCCATAAAAATGGGGAAGATAACATAAACACTGTGTGTGTGTGTGTGTGTGTTTTGTCAACGTCCACACATACCATCAAACCATTCAATGGCCGCTTTGGCGGAAGGTGGATCGTCAAACGAGACTGTGGCTTCTCCTTTCAGTCTTCCGGTGGCCTTGTCAGAATACAGGTTGATCATAGGAAGTCCCGTCTTCTTGTTCAACTGTGAGGACAGAACGATAATTAATGAGACAACTCAGAAAGCCAGACACGCAGAGAGAAGCCGTGGCTGGAAAGAAACACTTAAACCACACGGTCAGGGTGCAGTGTAAGGGAAGGCCGTACCTTAATGATGCCAATCTGTTTGAAGTAGTCTCCCACTTCGTTGCTCGTGACATCTTCCCCTAGGCCCTGGACAAAGATGGTGTTGTTGTCAGAGTTGTCCTGGTCGCCTCCGCTGCTACCATGGCTACCTCCACCTGGGGACCAACACGGAGAGGCCTGAGTAGCTGCCTTTGCTGAAGCGGCCTGTTGGCTCAGAGACCACGGCCCAACGGTACGCCGCAGGACGACTGCGCAACACACGTATGTTGGAAGGGGCATTCGTGGGCGTTATTGAGCATCAGCACTTGAACATCTCTTGGCACACGCCACGGGGAACACGCAGAACTGTTAATGATACCCTACAGGGGTCGAGATGCTGGCCTGGTATGACTGAGGAGGGACATCCAGATGGTAAGAAAGGAACCGGCAAAGCCGCACGTGCAACTCACTTGGTTCATCCCTTGAGCCGTAGTCCCGAGGACCTGGGACAGGAGAGAAGCGTGTGAGAAGCCACGAGAACAGGCACGTTGTACACAGTCAATATTCATACAATACATCAACTTCTTACTAGCACCAATGTACGCATGACTACGTAAAAACATCTGGAATAAGGCCGTTTACAGCTTTCTGCTGCAGTGTTTCGAGACGGTTGCATCATATACCAACACCTTACAACATGAGCAGAAAGTTTAGGAGAACATAAAATAAAAAAACCACCAAATCTCTCCAGTTTCTAGACAGTTTCGTTCTTCGCCACCGTACCCTCCTCATCCTCCTCTGGCAACTTAACCCTCAACCTCGTCCTCATGCAACAATACCACTACGCATACACTTCAGGCTTTGTGCTAAAAGAGCTGGAAAGCATAAGAGATAAATCACCTTCCTACGAACAACAGATGAAGGCCTTTGAGGTTTACAGAGGTAAAAAACCCGGTGGCGTTCAGAGTGTTTTCCAAGTCTCTCCCTTTCCCTAACCAAGTGTCTTTCCCTCTCCTCCCCAACCGAGACAGGTCTGATGCTAGTCACTTACCACCGAAATTTTTGTAGCCACCACGGTCAGCACCTCTGCAGAGGAAACATGGGAGATATGATGGCTTTTCCTTTGTCCCCACAGAGCACAAAGCTCCCCTACATTCCCAGCAGTATGCACGCCTGCCATGGTGTCACTACCGTGGAAATGTCTTCCCACTCACACGAGGGAAAGTGTTAGTGGGACGTTGATTTCAAAACTGACAATAATAAGCAGAAATCCCACTACACACTGGCAGGCACTGAGAGAAGAGGCTCTGATGTCTAGGTGTGAATTTAGACGGCTACAGTGCCAGATTAACTTGAGTTGGACAGACTGTACTGATGGGTCGAAATAATTTGAGTAACTGCGGCACTCGACAAGTCGAGTGTTCTTCCACTGAGTGCTTATATGAGCTCCATTAGCTGAGGTCCAAGTTTTATTTCATTCACTGAAACCTGTAGTGTAAAATGTAGATCCAAAGTTAACACAATACAAATGTCTCCATGTTAAATATACAACACTTGAATAAAACCTGTTGATGTACATCAGCTTACAATGTTGCTTGGTTTTAACTTCTGAAAAAATGTGGTTAAAAACGAATCACTGAGTGGCATTGTTTTAGACATTCATCAGGCAGCCCTAAAAGCAAGGGGGAGGGGTAAAAAAAAATACTTCTGCACTCCTTTGAGGTCAGCTAGACTTGTTTTGACTGCAGAGACAGCCAATGAATGGTTGTCATTACCAAAGAACACAGGTCCATTAGATCTTAGCTCATGGTCACGTTAGATATGTGCTAAAGCATTCCAACTTGCAATTACCATTTTTCAGGAACAGTATCAAATCAAATATAGAATATGACCACACTGCAACAGAATTACAGTACAAATAAAAAGCAGTGGTTAAAAGCTCCCATTAACTAATTTCTTAATGTTAAATGACTGCCAGGACCAAAGAAATTTTACAAAAAAAGCCCCAATTATGGATTGGTCCTCCATTTGGCTTAAAAAAAAGGAATTCAGTTCTGCCCTTGTGGATTGATGGCAATGTTAACCAATCAGTGGAAAGCGACAATGCCAACAAATCAACAGCTTTGTTAGTGAAGATGTAACTAACTAGGAACTTGGTTCAAGACGACCCTTGAATGGTTAAGTGACAACCCTCAACACCCTATGACCTTTATAAAGGGGGGGCAATCAGGTTAACAGTGTTCACTTCACTCCTTGCACCCCCAGTGACAGTGGCAGACACCCCAGCAAGCCCTCTGAGCTTGATGTTGGTCGACACCACTGTTACAATCACTTAAAATATTGCATGCAGAATGATCTGAGACAAGGTATAACATCCGGCTTGCGGGTCACCGAAACCATACAAGTAACATCCAAAGTCTTACCGAAACACACAAGGTGAAGACGGGGTTGAGGAATGCAGACCATGGAGGGGAGACACTCAAGACTATGAGGCCCGAGGCGACTGATGGGAACGTGGCATATCATGCATGGGAAGGATCTACCTGGGTGTTGTAGAAGTACCTTGCGAGTGGTTGTGCTCTGGGACTTACCCCATACCGGACGGAGGACCGCCTCTTCCGCCCCGATCGTATCCCCCGCGATCGTACCCACCACGCCCTCTGCCTCTATACCCGTCGGATGAGCCCCTGTCGGAGCCCCCGTCATCTCCACCATACCTCCTGCCCTGACCTCCGTCACCTGGGGCAAAACGAGGCACAAGCCCTTTGAGTTGGTGTACGCGCTCCACCTATGGCACCGTTCCACACACACACAGGTGACGTTCCACACACACACACTGGTGACGTTCCACACACCTCACAGTCTTCACATGTTGCTGCCTTAAAAAGGGTAGTTGCATCAATAGTGACATCCTGGAGTTAATAGAACATTTTCCAAGGAAACCAAGTTGTCCCAAAGCCATAAACCTGAATGTACTTGCTTCATTAAATAAAAAGGGGAGGAGGAACGGAAGCCCCACCAGAAAACTCCATAACACAAATGTAATCACCATCATATCACCAAGTCCACAATATTACACCAAACAACCAGTACGCTAGGTCCACAACCAGTACGCTAGGTCCACAACCAGTACGCTAGGTCCACAACCAGTACGCTAGGTCCACAACCAGTACGCTAGGTCCACAACCAGTACGCTAGGTCCACAACCAGTACGCTAGGTCCACAACCAGTACGCTAGGTCCAC
>JACXGK010003602.1:0-10564 GCA_016801125.1 Novumbra hubbsi | reverse complement strand
CAAACCCACAGGAGCTGAATCAACAGATGTAATTAAGCTGATAGTGGTGACCTGCTGCATTCCCAACCCACCATCCTGATTGACCCATTTGTGGCTTGTCTGTTAACGAACCTGCCATTCTCAATACACCTCACCCATAAGCGGTGGTCCCCAACAGAACTTGAGCAAGGTTTTTGTCACACCACTAGTAAACCCCAGAATTGAATTACTCGAAAAACTATTATTTCAGCCCTAAAAGGACCACAAGAGAAAAGCCCAGACATGAACGCTGAGTAAATGAAGTCACACTGCTGGGCCACACCAAAGTAAAATCAAATATTAACCAAATGCCTTGATGCAAGTCTGCCTGCTTTATATAGCAAGCCAAGATCATGTGACAGCAAGCTCAGGCGGTAAAGGCAGCTGCTCCCATTACAGGGTGTGAGGGCTCCAGCCCAGCACAGCCCAGCTAGCAAGACAAAAACCTCCCCTTAAATATTTAACAGCAGGAAAACTATTCCTGACACGTTTCAAATATAATAGCTTGATTATTATGGTTAGGTTTACATCACTGACAAAAAGTGCATTGGAGGCAACAACCATACAACCACCCAAAAAAGGAATGGTTTTGCAGGTGGTGGCCAAAGACAATTGCCCTCTCATTATACTTCAGTTTCGCCAGTGTCCTTGTCACTACGGGAAGCCGGAAAACCATTCAGGTTGCACACAGAATGACCTCCAGCCGGCTGCACGTTTGCGACCAAACAGCCTAGTGGAACCGGTTCTCACAGCGCAGCTAGATTGGCAGACGCACGAGAACACCAGAAGTGACAGGCCCACCATCAGCGCCCCGTTCTCTTCACAGACAAGAGCAGCTTCACACATGACAGATGTTAAAGTCTGGAAACACTGAGGTGAACGTCAAGTAGCCTGCAACATCCAGCATGACCAGTTTGGCAGTGAGTCAGTGGGTTTAGGGAGGCACATCCATGGCAGGTAGCACAAACCTCTGCAAGCAAGCCAACTGTACCCTGACCGCTGTTAGGAACTGGGATGAAATCCCCAGACCCATCCTCAGAACCCTGCTGGGGCAGCGGGCCCTGGGTACCTCCTGGCGCAGGACAATGCCCGGCTTCCTGTGGCCAGAGGGTGTAGGTATTGATGCAAGTGACTGGCCCACATGTTCCTCAGACCTGAATCCAATTGAGAACCTCTGGGACGTAATGAGTCCCATATTTCTCTGGAATAAAAACATGTTCACACCCAACCCAAGGTTAAAGATGATCTCCGAACTTTTGGCCACTAGTAAAAGTGATATGGTTGAGCAAAAAGGGGGACACTGAAAATAGAAGCTGTGGCTATTAGCTGCTGGAAAGCAGCGTGCTCCTATGTTCCAAGATGAACCCACGGGTGACGTTGACGTTTGAGCAGCTTAGGCTACTTTTGTTGAAGAGACACCATAGTTGGGTGCCAGTTTTGCAGTTCTGTCCATCACCACTGCAGTTGCAGGAAGCCAAAATGACAATAGTTTTAAACCCCTACTTGCTAACGCAAAGCACTAGCAGTACCACAAAGCACCGCTTAGTAAACAGTTTGACTTGACGACTAAAATGTTGTTTTACGACGTATGCAAAGGCGCTCTTTAAAACAGAATAGAGTAACGTTTGGATACAGTGAAATATGATTCAGGACAAACCACAACCAGACACGGTTCACTACAGGGAAGAATACATGTACCACTGCAGCACAACAGAAGTGAATCTTCTCTATAGGCTGAATACATGTACCACTGCAGCACAACAGAAGTGAATCTTCTCTATAGGCTGAATACATGTACCACTGCAGCACAACAGAAGTGAATCTTCTCTATAGGCTGAATACATGTACCACTGCAGCACAACAGAAGTGAATCTTCTCTATAGGCTGAATACATGTTTGCGCTGAAGCACAATACGTAACATACAGTGGGTTAAGTGTACTGGTGAACAAAATCCAAATGAACACCACTAGTTATCATTAGCCTGGTTCTGTATGGATGAAGGTAATCTACATTCACGCAAACTGGAACTTAATATTGACCAACGTCGACAAGTCAGTAGCATCAGTGGAAACTTAATGCAACAACGTTTGACTGTTTTAAGGCTGCAAATGTGAAGACTCCAAGGGGAGTGCAGGTCATTACTAGAAAGTGCATGTAGAACAATCTTTAATACAAATGGAAATAAAAACATTAAAATACTATTCAAGGCTATCTGGCACGCTGGAACAGTCTAAAGCAGGGGTGCCCAATCGTTTCCCTATGAAGGACCAAAAACAAACTTGACTCAGGGCAGAGCGTAACGTAGGATTATATCAAACTGTATTATATTATGTGGCGTGCCAAATCAAAAGTCTCCGCAGGCCAAGTTTGGGCACCCCTGGTCTAAAGTTTGGCCCAACAGCCACCTGAACAAATGAGCAATAAAAACTAGTGGTATAATGGAAGCACTATGCAATAACTAACCTTCACTTCGACCCCTGTAACCTCCTTGAGATTGTCCATAAGAGCCGCCACCACCACCAGCGCTGCTGCCTCCATAAGAACTGGGCTGACTGTATGACGACGACTTGTCAACCCCACCATACCTTGAGGAGGTTCCACAATTATTCTCTTGAGAATCCAACAAATAGCTTAAAATGACTCCGCAATAAAGGCTAACAAAAAGCTAACATAGGCATTAAGATTACACCAATGCAAAGACACTTCTTAATATATACAATACTACAATAATACTACATTTTAGTAGTGCCAGTGGCCTTACCCAGCAGCAGAATCAGAGCCTGGTTGCCCATAGCTGTCATAGGCTGGCTGGCCATAGCTTGCCTGTGTCTGGCCATAACCCTCTGCTGAAGAACAGAACAAGACAGGTTACTCACATGTCATGTGGATTAGTTATTCTGGGTCCACAATGGCTGTATATATTCTTTTCTTCACACCTCATAACGGCCTATTAGACATTATACAGACATCTACCTGCACGCGCCAATAGGCACAGAGGTCAAAGACTGGGACAGGAGAAATATCTACCAAGCTGGACTTCCCAGGAAGTTTCACATCACCAACACACCAGGATTACAACAGCCCTCCAGTCAACAACCACAGTTAACCTATGGGTGACCGACCAACCCGAAATAGCTCAATGAGCCACAGAACACTGTATCCACCACCCCAAGCCGGCACGAGAAGTTAATATGCGCCAACAAAGGACACCCCACTGTGACGACCAAGAAACCATGGGTGGCCTCGCCTTAAAAAGCTGCAGCACCACACACAGACAAGTTAAATCCCGTACTCACAAAGTGTGTCAAACAGCTAAGGGGGATTCTAACCGCAACAGCAACCTCGGCCTAATTTCCTAAATACCCTCTTAGTGTGTAACGTACCAGACTGGCCATAGCCAGCGTAACTCTGTCCACCATACGAGCCACTTCCATTGCCTTGACCGTAGCCCTGCAAAAATGACATGTCATTTAAAAAGGGAAATAGGTGTGATTAAACGGTGAATACATTGATGAGAAATGGAGGGGCCACATACCTGCCCACTCTGCTGAGCAGGAGGATAAGCTCCATAGCTAAGTGAGGAGGGAGAGGTAATGTTAAAACTATAACAATAAAGCGACTTTACAATAAGAGAATTGAAAGAAATTGGCCTCAACTCAAACACCAGTTACTGCCAGTATTGGGACCTCTAAAATGCCCCCACATATAGGAAATCGCTAGGTTTAAAATAAAGCATGTATAAGCCCAACTACCGATTATACAATGTCAGATAATAATGGGGTCTAAGAGCAGACAGAAAAATGTACTAAATCTAATCCATGAGCATGTAAAATCAAATACGGTACTGTCCTTGAGCAACTAACTCCCAACTGCTCGAGTAATTCGCCCAGGATAGGAGCATGTGTTGAGACTAAAATGTAGGACTTATTTTAAGGCTCACTATTGCTAGGCCATTTACTAAGTCACAACGGCCAAAACACATTAGCAAGGCAAATGGCGGAAGTTAACCAGCTACACTCAGCTGGAACCGGGAAGCTGCACCGGACTGTGGTTTTAACCTGGGATTCCACATTACCTTGGAGCACCAGGCTGACCATAGCCAGAATCTGTGAACGAAAAAAAGATGGGGAAGATGAGGCAAAAATTGCTCCTAGGAACTAGTCAGCTGAGGCCACCAGATAACAGTAAGGTGGTCACCCATCACAGACAACAACGGCAAAGACGTTAATGCACACAGATGTCTTGGTCGACTTTGTCACATCTCATAACGTGTTCTTCCAACCGCCCCACCCCCACCACGCAGTAACCAATCAACATCTGTTTCTTTCATTAGTGAATGACTTTGATAAAATAACAGACTTTGCCGTCAAAGGGAAAGACAAGAGGATCGTGAAAACTCCTCTTTTACTGCACAATGGCCAGGAGTCTATATAAACGTAAAAAGAATGCACGGATGCATACAACAAAATTCCATCACCAACAGTAGACCATCCCAGAACTTATGGCGTACCATTTCCAGTGTACTATGGTTTGAGACAAACTAATTTTGTCAGATACCATTCTTTCATACTAATTAGTATGCCAGTATGGTGTTTGAAATTCAGCCTATGAGTTTACTGCAAAATACTTTGGATAAGACCATCTTGTAAATGACTGAAAACCAGAGATGAGAAGATCTGGTCTAATCTGTCATTATGACCACATTAAGCATGAGCAGCAATACCATCTTTGTGTTGTATTAGAAAAGTTCAGAACGGATTTGTCTGGCGAACACATTTTGAGGAACCAATAAAAAAAAGTCCCTATTTGTTGACATCGAAATGCTAGATTCCTTTATTGCACTGATAAAAAGGCCCCAACCTCCATGTAGTTGGTGGTTAGAGTATTATGGTGAACACTAAACCCATCATATTTGTGGGCAAGGTGAAGTTCATATCAGATTACGCAGCCAGATCTGTTCGATTTGGGATTGGGGCATCAAAACCCGGAGAGGACCTTTAAAATGGCAAATCGGTGTTATAAACTACTCAAGTACAATTCGCCGATTCGTGGATCATTAATAGCAATGCTCCCTTCCGGTACACACGACTACAGGAGGGATGCAATTGTTAACAATTACGTGAATAAAAATATAGTTTGTGCGCGAATGTTACGACTCGGTGCCGTTAAAACATGCTTTCTGACAAAATCCAGACATCGATGTCAATGTTGTAACACGTTCTCATAGAAAAGTATCGAACGTTAATCATGTAAGGTTAATGGTAGTTAGCTGCTGTTCGAGTTCATAAAACAATCAATACTAGTAACTCATTCTAAACTGTTTGGCTGGATGTATGGGAACAACAACGTTATCTAACTATTCTTACGGACGCCGAACAAATAATCAATAAAAGGGTAGTTATACAACTAGCTAACTACATTAAGAGGAATTAGCAGGCCTTAGCTAGCTAACTACCATCCTTAGTCAATACGCGCTTTACTCGGGGGCTAGCTAACAATGTTAGCTTGCTACCTAGTAGCAAACGACCACGCTGCGCGACAAAAATGGCGGTCAACTTCCATCTAAACAATAAGGAAGAGACGGTTGAGCGAGTAAAATAACTATGTAGTTATTTTTTAGAAAGCTGCAAATAAGATTTTCATAACGGCAGACGAAGTGAACAGCAACAATGTCGGTAAAAAATTACGGCTAGAAACGTTTCCGTTGGTCGCGCATGAAAGAACGTTAGCTAGCGAGTATAGCTAGCTAAAGTTAACTCGCTGCGGGAACTGAATGTATCATTCTCAAGATTTTAACTTTTTAATACATTATGACTAAAAGTACACATTAAACAAATGAAGTATACTTTCATTTCACACTAAACTTACCAGAGGCCATTCTCCCTTTCTTAAAAAAATCGATGAATCACTTTTTTTAAACAAATTAAAAACCCGGCAACATCAGCGCGCACAACCGCACACACTGCGGCACTTATGAACTCTGACCTACTGTTGGAATTGACCAACCAGTTTTATGTGTGATTTTATTTGTATATTAATAATTGAATAGCCAATTCATAACTGTATGTAATGAAGATGTCTGCATCCGTTTAAAATAGGTTTCATTTAAAGTCATGCTTTAATTTTTTAGAATGTTTAACATTTAACTCCCTATTTCTTAAATAATGATGTATTCCAAGTAGGGCCGTTTTCTTAGCTTTCGTTATCTGTCCACATGGGGACATTAAACACGGACGGTTCGGGTAGAGCTAGTCGGCGTAAAGACTGTGGAAATAGAAAGCAATTGAGTATTCTGGCCGGTGGACTTTGTGTGTGGTAACGGCACCCCATCATCAAAGAGCAAGAAACAAGAGTTAATCTGATGAATCTTATATTTCGTGTTAAAAACCTTCACCCAACGGCCTGTTCATTTGAACCTAATTTTGATTGTGATTCAACAGTTTTTGTAAAAGTTTGGGAATTGCAATATTCCATCTTGCATCATGGTCTGGTATGAATGTATATTTGAAGTACTATCATGCAGTATTTGGTCCTTATTACCCCATTAGTTTACTTTTTTCTGTTGTCATTGCAGAACTGGCATAGGAAAATGCCGTTGAATGATCCATGCGTCGTGTATCCAATGTATATGATAAATACAATTACAATGCTACAGCTGTTAACAGCCAATTCCGATTGCCCCCTCCCCAAAAGATTCCCCAACGCTTCCAATAGAGGGAGCTGTTGACCTACTCAAACACAATGGTAGAAATATCAAAGGGTCGTCACCTTAGAAGAAAAACCGCGAAGAAGAGAAGGTACCGGAGATTTCAGTGTTTTCAATTGATTGGCACAAATTCCTAAAAACACTTTTTTGCTTTGTCATTATTGGGCATTGTGTGTTGAATGTTTATTTTAATACATTCATAATAAGTCCACAAAATAAGTGTAGAAGGTGAAGGGATAAAACGGACCTAGCAGAATGTCACACTGAGAAAAGAGAAAAGACCAATTCAATTAATGTCATAAACATCATATTGAAGCACGTGGTCCTCCCAAAACGAATTATTCGTTTTCAACGGAAATAAGTCAAGAACTTCCGCTGGTGTCAGGATTAGTGCTTGTCTGTGTAACAGATAATACTTTCATCATTGACCTTTGCCGACAACAAGCTTTTGGCTAGAAAGCACATGCCAAGATCACAATTGGTATATATTTTTATTCGGTAAATACAAAAACTCTAAGTACATTTAATGTGCTTTTTTTGAGGGTGGAAACATTTTAATGCACGCTTTTGAAGTGTGGTAACATTCTTTCCTATACAGGAATTGTCTAAATCCTTGATGTTTTCCTGTTTTCTTTTCTAATGCATTTCATACCACACTTCTTATTTAAATATTACAAATCGGTTAAACAATTTGACTCGGTCACAGTCGCAATAAGAACATTATGCGGTCAATTATTTTTTTAATATTAAAATTGGGTCACAGCTAAAAATTTTGGAAACGTACTTAGTAATTACTCAAAGACACCTTCATTTATGTCAGGCACGAGATTCAATAAGGCAAATTGCTATGCTTTGCCAATGGGACAGAACCGCTTTACGATTTCCACAGGATGACAAACTCACCTTTCATTTTCAGTTGTGAACAAAGAATATTTCACACATTTAAAACGTGAGACCGTCAAAAAGAGGTATAAAGAATTTCGACAAGTTTCGGCAGCGTCTATCCCATTTAACATACATACGAGATGTCCTCTAGCACAGTGATTAGTGGGCAATAAAGTACGAAGAAAAGAAATAAAACATACAGCCAACTTTGACAACGCCAACTGTGTGTAAATGTCTGCATTCTCAGGGTCCAGTACAAGGTTTGCATGAGAAACAATATGCCAATTTGAATGGTGCCCAAGTCAAAATAGGCATATTATTTTACCAACGTTATGCCGCCCTTAAAAGGCTTTCCCTCACCTGGTCATCCCTTCGGATCATGTCTACATGAACACTAAAGGCAACCTAAAAAAATTATCGATACTTTTTAAAAGGCAGTCTTTCGGAATATACGTTTGTTATTTGTCCTTTACTGAAATTAAACATACGTTCTTGCCTTGCTAAGAGTTGATTTGGAATTTGCAGTTAGCATCCTTATTGCATAAATGGCCCTTGTCAAAAGTGAATCTAAAACACGAAGAACTGTCAATTACTGATTTCCTAGGCAAAAAGATTTTCACATTATTTTTCACAATTCAAAAAATATCTAACTCTTTCTGAAAAACATCTATAGTGTTTACAACATCTCACAGATTCCAGGGCTGTAGGATAATAACGTTTAAGACTCCTGCTCAATCTGCATCTTACCTTACCATTATAAACAGCTGATATCATTATCAAACATCCCTTCACCTGCAAAACCAAAGCTTCTCCGTCACAACGTTGAAGCGGTCCCACATGTGATGCCGCGAAGCGGATGGACAAGTGACAGGGTAGAATCACCTGAACGAGAACGCATCGCAATCGGTGAGTGCTTGTCTTGCCCCGTGAGATGGAGGCAGAAATATCCCTAACCTAGTGGTGAGAGCAGGCAGGCTTTTATTGCAGCTAAGCACAAACCCACCAAACTCAACTGACAAGGATTCTGATGTAAAGGCCGTCAATAGGATCTCTATTCGGTGCTTGGCAGGAACAAAACCCAGGACACCCCAAAGCTCTCCAGTGCCGGAGCCATTTAAACTGTTGCGGACAAAAAACAAACAAAAAAAAAAATCACATTTTTCCTTTAAGCCTAACATAAGATGTGGTTGGACACGCCGTCTCGGGTTCTAGCTCCAGACGTCCTGCGAGTAGCGTCCCTTGGTCATGAGTTTCTTGACGTAGTCAGTGGCCTGAGTGCGGGTCATGCCTCCCAGCTCCTCCACGATCTCATAGAAGGCCACCTGGACGTCCCTGGCCATGTTACGGGCGTCCCTAGAAACGGGCACATCGAGTGTTGGGCTCTTTAACCCTCGTTTGGGGATTTGGTGAATTCAGTAAATGCTCACAAACAGACGCTTCAATCACGTTTCCATTACTGATGCCGTCGAGGGGCCGGCGCCCTCTGCTAGGAGCCTTACCCGCAGATGTAGATGTGGGCGTTGTCCGTGTGGATCTGCCTCCACAGGTCTTTTTTGTTGTCCCTCAGGAGGTGCTGCACGTAGACCTGGAGTGAGGGTAGGGGGGACAGGAGTTATGAGGTATTACACCAGGCGCTGGAGCTTCCGGTGTTTTTAGCAGAGCGAGCAGCAGAGTCCCCACCTCTACCCTTCGGCTAGCTGTGGCTCAGACATAACCTTCCTGCATCATCTCCACTAATTATAACGGTAAAAAAAAATCAAGCTTCCATATTACCCCATTACAAAATTAGAAAATGCATTCACACGCAGTACTTTATTAAAACTTGAATGCATGTCCCACCCCCACCGATGCTAGCGCCACTCATCAACGACCTTACAGACGCCTACATTCATGGAATAAATGTGTCATACTGAAGCAACCGGCAGGTATTGTTCTTTGTGTTGCATTGTTTCCGGTCCCAGTGTTAAATGACTAATGAAACAGTATACCTTTTGCTCCTGGTCCCGGGAGAAAGCCACATTAAGCGTGGTGATCACCCCCTCTTTCTCTGCCTTCTCCAGCTCCTCCTGGTATAGAAAGTCTTCAGTCTTGTGCCGGCAGCCGAAGTACAACACGGTCTCCCCGACCTCCTTGCCTACAGAACAGACGGATTGGTTTCCTTTCATCCAAGCAAACAGTCGAGGCGCTGTATTTGCTCTCCAGCGTATCTCGGCACGAGAGGTTACTCTTAGTGTTCTTACAGCACCTTCTGCTCTCCCATGCAACCTCTAGGGCACTATGATTAGTGGTAAAATAACAAAAGGTTCCCGGGGCAATGTGTACAATATTTGCATTGTCATATTAGTAAACAAGGAAATGAGCACCAATAGTGGAATGATTGTTTAACAAAATGTACAGAAATGATATTGGGTGTATAAAAAAGGCTGGATTTCTATTTGCCAACTGAAGGCTTCTGTTGTCAAATGTAAAAGCTGCACAGTCCTTCCCTTCCACCGGAATCACTAACACACACAATCCTCCCTCTTTAAATGACCAATGGCAGACAGGGAAATCCCCTGGTTACTTCCTGGTTGCAATAATTCTACACAGTTCATTACATTTCTGTTAAAAAATACAAACATTGAATAGTGTAAGGAATCCGTGTGCAACTTGTTTTTCCAAAATATCCCATGAATGTATTTTGGACAAATGTATTGCTGGTTAAAAGTAAAGCTGGGTTTGAATGCAGAACGTGACAAGTGTGCATTACAGACAGAAAGGGGGCGATATTGCTGGACATGTCCAGAATGTTAGGTTTGGACTTTTAAGCCCATAATGCCCAACCTAGGGTGGAATAATGTATGTGCTGCATGATTAGATGGGACCTTGCACTGTTTGGAACTTGTGAGGTTTGTTCATTCATGCAAGTTCCTCTTATTCTTAGAGGGCTATGAGATCATGGTACCTGGCAATCA
>JACXGK010003601.1:24957-44007 GCA_016801125.1 Novumbra hubbsi | reverse complement strand
AGGCGTTATTCACTCACGTCTTCCGGCACTATGGCGTCCCGGAGGACATAGTGTCTGACCGGGGCCCCCAGTTCACGTCCCGAGTCTGGCGTGCGTTTATGGGCAAGCTGGGGGTTGCGGTCAGTCTTACCTCCGGGTTCCATCCCGAGGCCAATGGGCAGGTGGAACGGGTCAACCAGGAGGTGGGCAGGTTCCTGCGAGCGTATTGCATGGACCAACCGGCGCGGTGGGCGGACTTCCTGCCGTGGGCCGAATACGCCCAGAACTCCCTACGGAACGCCTCCACCCTCATGACTCCGTTCCAGTGCGTCCTCGGATACCAGCCATCAATGGGTCCGTGGAACGTGGAGTCCTCTGAGGTCCCGGTGGTGGAGGAATGGTTTGAGAGGGCTGTGTCGGTCTGGCAATCGGCCCACGTTCACCTTGGCAGGGCGGCTCAGCGGCACAAGGCCGCTGCCGATCGTCGTCGCTCCGACGCGCCAGTGTACGCCCCGGGCGACCGGGTCTGGTTGTCCACGCGGAACCTGCCCCTCCGGTTGCCCTGTCGGAAGCTGAGCCCGCGGTATGTGGGGCCGTTTAAAGTCCTGAGGAGGGTCAATGAGGTATCGTATAGGCTGCAGTTACCACCTGACTATCGCATCCATCCGACATTTCATGTGTCTCTCCTCAGGCCGATGGTGTCTGGTCCCCTCCAGGACGATGGGGTGAGCGGGACTCCCCCTCCTCCTCTGGATGTCGGCGGGACCCCCGCCTACACTGTACGGACAGTGCTGGACTCGCGGCGTCGGAGGGGGGGTCTTCAGTACCTCGTGGAGTGGGAGGGGTACGGTCCGGAGGAGCGCAGCTGGGAGCCTCGGACGGCCATCCTCGACCCCGCGCTGTTGCTGGATTTCCATCGGCGCCGTCCGGAGCGCCCTGCTCCACGTCCTCCGGGTCGGCCCCGGGGCCGGCGGCCTCGCGCAGCTGGGGCTGCGCGTCAGGGGGGGAGTACTGTCACGGCGCCTCCTGATGCCGTGCCCTCTCCTGATCACGTCGCACCCCGGCGTTCGACGTCACCGGCCTTTTAGGTGCCATCGTACTCGTATGTCCTGTTTTCCCATGTCCTGTGAACACACCCTTCCTGATTACCCGCCAGCTGCATTTAATGTAGTTGGCTACTTAAATCCCTGTGTGTCCTGTCTCTGTGTCCGTGATTGTTTCCTGTTATGTGTATACGGTCGTAGTCCGTTGTACTACACCTTGGTACATTATAATACTGAATAAAGAGCCTTTTTGAGCCTACCGCCTGCGCATTGGTCCGCTTCCTGAAACACCTCTGACAATTATGTTCAATTTAAACCGTATCAAAGGCACGTTCCTCAAAATGTACTTCTCTGCTGTTGTGGAGCACTCCGAAATAAAATGGCAGATGTGAAAGAGTTCCTGGGAACATCCAGTTCTTCTGACTTCTCTAACTTCTCAAAACAGACTATGATCCATTGTTTATACAGTACATTAATTTAGATAAAAGATTTGTTTACTGCATGTTTAAGAAGCTGTCGATGATTTGACCTCAGGTTAAAGATATTTAACTGGAACTTATTTAAACCTTACCCATAACTATGCTATATGTTTTTGGTGCTTTTCCCAACAAGTGAGATGAGAGAATGGGTGAATTGAATCATTAAGAAAATGGAAAAAAGATTACGCACCCTCCCCTGATTAATACATCGGGGAATAAATAATAAAATGATCAAACTGGATTACATTTCCTGCCACTTAATTTCCATTGACACAGCTTCATGTAATATTGCTAGCAAATACATAATCTGTAAGAAATAGAGGAGTAGCAATAGAGGAGTATTATATGCCCTATGAACTGTTATAAAAAAAACTCCTGAGGGCAAGCTGAGGGCATGTTCTATGCAAATTCTTTACTACTGCAAACGATAACAATTATTGGTAGATTCGATAACAGAATAATTTGAGACATATATGAAAAAAATCACTTTTTATTTCCTTTAATAAGAATTGTGACATTAATCCGACTTTTACATGTTAAAATAGTAAGAATCCTGGGTATTAATGACGCCGACTCTAGCAAGCATCTGTGATCCTTCTGATGGAGCTGATTCTCATCATGGAGGTCACGCCAATGTCCCTGAGGCTCCTGTACTCTCCAGGTCTCACGTACATCATCCTGCCTCTGAAGTGGGGCTGCTCGTACATGAGCCAGTGGCCGTCCATCACGTTGCAGGACTGCATTTCGGACATGCGGAAGCGATCCTGGACAGACTCGCAGTCGTCCATCAGCTCGTGCATCTGACCGCCGAAGCTCTCCCTCTCGTAGAGCCTCATTCTGAACTGTCCTCTATGCTGTTGGGAAAAGGAAGTTGCCATTTATTAGCATGTGCATCATCTGTGCATCAAGTACACAAAGTTCTCATTGATTGTTACACGACTGGAGACAAACTGCTTCCAAACTACCTGAAGTCAACAAATTGAAATGTATGAGAAAAAAAATGCTTCTACAGTGTACCGCACAGAACACAAGCCTTCAAATTGTTTGTAGAATCATTTTAATTTAACCTTACCGCTATCCACAAACAACATCTAAACAAATGCTTTATTTGGTGGGGAAATGTCCTCATCCAAGCCAGTTCAACAAAGGTTGTCTTACCATGGGGATCATGCGAGAAGAACGGATGGATTCCATCATGGTCATACCACCCATGCCCATCATTGAACCCATACGCTGGAAGTCAGCGTATTCGCCCCGTCTCAGAAACATCTGGCTTCCCATGAAGTTGGAGCGGTCGTAGACAACAAAACAGCCCATCTCCACCCTGACGGACTGGCAACGGCTCAGGTACATGTTGAGATCTGGGCAGTCGCTGCTGGACTCATAGTTGCGACCCTGGAAGTTCTTTTCCTCAAAGAAGATGATCTGAAAGGGATTGAACAGGGTTCAAGTTTGTTCATAACACATTTAGTCTTTGGCTTATAGTAACCCCAGTTCTGCGAGATATACAGTTACTGAAAAAAGCATTTGTTTGAGTGCTATTTTTTGGGGGAAATGTCTCAAGAAGGCATGGCCCAATATCCATAAAGGATATTGTTTTAAATGTGTTAACTTGCCAGCATATTCAATCATTATGAATTGATCGTGCATTACTTATTAACTAAAACGTATAGCTAAAGCTATGGTTATCATTAATTGAGTTTCTGTATAACAAGTATCAACAATGAAACTACACTATCTTGTTACATTTTTTTACATTATTAGCAAAACTGGTCTTTTTTCTCACTGATTCAAATTCATTTGTTTGAGATTTTATGGTTTTAGATGCTCGACCCGACAATTTATTTGAAATACATTTGCTTCAATTGCCCAGGGCTCCCCAACACTTATTCCGCGCTTCATATTACCCTTCCCATGGTGACGATGGGTTAGTTTGACGGTTAAGCTTGATTGGATGACGCGATGTTGGCACAGTGTGTTGTGTTTGGCCGGGCATCCTTTTATATTGGCACTGGGTCCACCAGGCACCTTGCACACCTTTGTGTTAAATTGCACAAGTCATCACCAGGCCCACGTGGCGATTGTATTCACTGCACAGCTCGATTAGTTATTACTGGATGCCAAATGCCGGGGACATGGCATATATATATTTCTTCCACGTTGTTCTGTTTTCACTAGTGACAGAACATTCTGCCGAATCGATTCGGCCTGAACTATTCATGCAGGTCCCATGCTAGTGGTTAGTGGGGGCAAACAACGGTTACACTTTATTTGAATTGGGTCAAACTCAATGAACTTTGTTACACCTGATGAACTCTGTAGCACAGGGGTCTCCAAACCGTTCCACGGAGGGCCGAGTGTCCGCAGGTTTTAGTTTTTTCCTGTAAATTGGTTCCAGGTTCAGACCTAAATAACCAGATGAGGGTAGACCTAACCAATCAGTGACATAATTAATCAATCAAGGTCAAGGTGAGAGTGAAAACCTGCAGACACTCGGCCCTCCAAGGAACGGTTTGGAGACCCCTGCTGTAGCACTTCATTTTACGTTGCACAAACATCATATTTACCTATTTTTTTATTGTGTGCTAAAATGTTTGCACGTCAGACTCTTACCCTTTCATTATGTATATTTGATCAGTCTATATGAATTAACCCGTTTTTATATACATTATCTGATGTCAGTTTTTACATTTCTGTGTTGTTGCATTTCAGTTCAGAATATACTGCTTCAAAGATGTTGTTATTATAAAGGTTACCTTTTCTAACAAACAAAATTAATGATTTTTAAGTAATTAAAATAATTTTAAGATGTTTATATTCAAACTGAAGCAGATCACTTTTTAGCAGAATCAAAAATACATTATATTTAGTGAGTTATTATTTTGAGCCATGTCACTATTTTAAGACACATTTGATGGTAGAAGAACAAATCTTCCTGGTTCTTCTTTTCTTTTAAGACTGACCGATCAGAGGACAAAATCATTAACAGGTTAACAAATAATTCATAAAACAATCAAGGATAGATATGCTAAGGTAAAACATGACCCTATATGGCCCTGCTCTGTGCCACAATATAAAATGATGACTCGTGGAATTCTAGTACAATGCATATGGAGAGGTAAAAGCTGTCCAAGGTATAAAAGGTAGAGAGGTTGATGGTCTAGTGTTTTATCTGAGATTGGATCAGCTTCTGGACCACCACCACTATGACCATGGGCAAGGTAAGGGCCCTGATGCCTTCACACATTTATTTCCAGCACTGTCCATGCATCAGCGCGTTCCAAAGAAACACCTCAGCCAAAAGTCACCGGTAATCCATTGAGAGCGGCCATTGTGGCGCTCGTTTAATGTGCTCCTCTATGCAGATCATCTTCTACGAGGACAGGAACTTCCAGGGTCGTTCCTATGAGACCAGCTCTGACTGCCCTGAGCTGTCCTCCTACTTGAGCAGGTGCAACTCCTGCCGGGTGGAGAGCGGCTGCTTCGTGGTCTACGAGCGCCCCAACTTCATGGGCCACCAGATGATGGTTAGGAGAGGGGAGTACCCAGACAACCAGCGCCTAATGGGCATGAGCATGAGTGACTGCATCCGATCCAGCCGCCACATCCCCAGCGTACGTTCTCGAACATGTCACATATGCAGACGATTTCAACGCAACTAGCCATGAAATAGTCTCGCCGAGGCCGTACCTTGAATTTGTGAGCCTGCAGATTCAGTGTTTTTTGTTATTTCTCAACAGTACCGGGGTCCGTTCAGAATGAGGCTGTACGAACGGGAGAACTTCGGGGGCCAGATGCACGAGCTGAATGACGACTGTGAGTCCATCGCCGACCGGTACCGTATGTCCGACTGCCAGTCCTGCAACGTGATGGACGGCCACTGGCTCATGTACGAGCAGCCCCACTTCAGAGGCAAGCAGATGTACATGAGACCCGGAGAGTACCGGAACCTCAGAGAAATGGGAAACAGCTCCATGAGTAGATTCATGTCAGTGAGGCGTATCATGGATTCCTGTTAATGCATTTTTTATCAAGTTAATAAAAATATTCTTTTTAAATTCATCTGATGCATCTTTCAGTTCTTTCAACAATTATAACTTCCCTAATTAAGTGTAATGCGTTAGTGAGACAAGTGAAAATAATTGATTTTTGACAGCAAGAAAATATAAAATATAAAATACACTTACTCAAAAAGTCTAATTGTCAGTGTTGTAGGTATCTCTACTTTTCATAGCAAAGAAAAATGTCAAAAAAAAAAATTGCTAACAGGACAAACCCAATTTTTTTCTCTAAGATGAACTGCTTTCAATGTTTGCCAAATATCACAAGTCAATATTGAACACATGCAATATGGGTTACAAATCTGAAAGTTTTCTTTACAACCGTTTCAGCGCTGATTGAGTCCAGCCCAGAAAATAAGGCCATTATGAGCCAATGACATAGCGTAAATGTTTGTCCTGTCCTACTACACCACTCTGTGGCCAAATTCAACCATACTTTATAGTTACCTTACATGAATGAGTATGTGTGCCAAAATTCTAACAGATCAAAATATGTAAACATGTGGTTGGTTTTTATGCATCCATGTGCCAGATGCCCACTTTAATGTACATTATTGTGAAGTGACGATGTTGTTTGATGTACATTGGATAGACTGATTTTTACAGGTCTGACTAAGTTAGGGCTAGCTTTTAAAGTTGTCGTTTTCCATGCAAAATAGTTTGAAAGACACCTTTACAACTGCTTTTCAGTATCACATCAGCAAGATATCTTTCCACAGCTTTACAAAGTATGTTATGGTGCAACCATTTGCCTGGCATGGCTTTGCTTGAGAAGGTGTCAAAGTTGGCCTTAGCGTGAGTGATCATATAATCATGAAACAAGTATTAATAATCTTTTGATTTAAGCTAATCAAAAACTGAAAAGGCAAAACGTTATATAGCTCCCAACAAAATCCTGTTTCGGGGTACTTTGTGTAGTTTCCATATGTCCATCATAGGCAGTCTACAACACCAAATGTGATATTCCTTCTATAAGCTAGCACTTTAGCAGCAATGGCCAAGTTTCACCGATACAGGGCTGTATCAAGACAGCTGTACACTGAGCTGTCCCACAACAATGTAATGACGTATAGTGAACAGCACTTCTGTACACAACACTTGGGTGAAAGAGTTGTTGGAGAATTAGTTTTACTACCTAGTTGCTTGCCGACATTACTTAATTTGGTAGTGGTGTGTTTTATGAAACTGGTCCTTTGGTACTGAAATATTACATTTTGTAGTTAGCGATGCGTCTAAATATCCTGATGATAATTAAGGTTAGTAATTAGCTTGAACTAATTTCCCAATTTTTGTGTTACCATAGCAAAATTAGACATGCTTTTAGGAAGCAAGCGCAATGAGTATATAAATATATCTGCTGTCCCAGAGTTGTGCCATTGCACAACTTATCCAGAAGCTCAACTTCTGCTTAACCACTAGGTCAAAATGTATCAGCTTTGTTGATGACATTCCTTTAAGTGTCACGGCTGTTGTGCATGGCGAAACCAAAAGCAGACATTTTGAAACGTAAAGGTGTATTTAAACTACACAGTATACGAAATAAAAGATGCTGAAGTAAACAACAAAATGGGACTGCATCCAAACATGAAACTTACAAAATTAACGTGCAGCGTATCCACATGAGATGGGACTCAAACAAAGGACAAACCGTGAAGTTGCGAAACACAAACAATCAACCACACCTAATGTGTGGTCATAGCCTAGCCTAAGTAGGCTCCCCAATCAGAGTCAACTGAACACAGATGCTCTGACTGGGGAGCCCACAACGGCATAGAGAGGGCCAGAGGCCTCTCTAAGTGACATGCCCTGACTGCGAGCCCCAAAGCATAGAGTAGGCTAGGGGCTCCCAGCCAGGACATGACATTAAGACACCCTTTAGATAAAAACAAAAGTTTCTACACCACAGATTTTAGTAATTGTGCGGTATAGATAACAATGCTTTCTGTAAATACCACACACTGAGTATATTTACCTACACACTGAGTATATTTACCTACACACTGAATGATTGTTACCTACACACTGAGTAGATGTTACCTACACACTGATCGGATCTTACCACACAAAATACATATTTCTTTATGTTCAATAAATTAAAAAAAATATATTTGTTTTTTTTCAGAAGTGAACAAGATGTACATTCGAGGACATACTTTCCATAACATACAGTACATCTCTAAAAATGAGAGGCGTACAATGTATGATCGAAATATGATTAAATATGATAATCCACTTAACGTAACAAATAAAGGCAGTTCATACATAGACAATGACGCATGTTTCTATTATAGGAAACATTTATTCAGAATGTAAGGACAATAGAAATGTGATAATCAATTACTCTGACTCTCACAGGAATCCATGATACGCCTCATGGAGCTATACCTATTCATGGAGCTGTTTCCCATCTCTCTGAGGTTCTGGTACTCTCCAGGCCTTACATACACCTGCTTGCCTCTGAAGTGGGGCTGCTCGTACATGAGCCAGTGGCCCTCCATCACGTTGCAGGACTGGCAGTTTGACATACGGTAGCGCTCCTGAATGGATTCACAGTCGTCCATCAGCTCGTGCATCTGACCCCCGAAGTTCTCCCTCTCGTAGACCTGCATCCTGAAGGGTCCATTGTGCTATACGTTTTTATTAAAAGACACATTTTAATATTAAATAAAAACAAACTCTGTCTCTTTAGATAATTATATGTTACAGTTCATATACCTGACTACAATCAAATGTTTTCAAATTTTGTTTGATTCAGTAATTTCTTTGACGCAATGTAAAAACATAATTTACGAAAGGAGACATCTTACGTATGGGATCGTGCGACAGGAATGGATGGAGTCTGTCATTCCCATACACTGGCAGTCAGTGTATTCTCCTCCCCTCAGGAAGTACTGGTTCCCCTGGAAGTTGGAGCGGTCGTAGACCATGAAGCAGCCGCTCTCCACCCGGCAGGAGTTGCACTTGCTCAGGTAGGAGGTCAGCTCAGGGCAGTCAGAGCTGGTCTCATAGGAACGACCCTGGAAGTTCCTGTCCTCGTAGAAGATGATCTGGAGCAACCGCATTAAAACACAACAATCAGGTGACGGATACTAAGCCTCAAATAAAAACGTTTTTTTCTCTTTTTTTTGAAGCGTACGTTTATTTTTTATTAAACATAAACTACTTATTTTTTAAGAAGAATTATATTATTATTGGAATAAATAAATTAAAAATTAAATTGTATTATGTTTATTATTACTGAAAAAAGATTCAGTCAGGCCTACATAATCTCAATCTTAAAGTACTGCTTTTCAAATTCGGAAAATTAACATAGGTCATTGTGGTAAGACTGGGTAGAATGTCCAAATATAACCATTGTATACGATAATTATAAAATAAATACATGAGAAGTAAGTAAATAGTCCAAGCACTAGGCAAAAAAGCCAACTATTATAACTTGTCCAAACCCCACTGTACCTTGCCCATGGTATTTTTTAAATGCAGCACTGGGATGATGTCCAATAGACCATGCTTATCCTGGCTTTTATACTTAATACGCTTTCAAATAGCTTTTTGTCATTCAAATTCCAGAACCTGATGAATAAGCAGGATGCTTCTTGCCTCTGATTTCGTGCAGCTGTGCCAACGCCTGGCACAAGCATGGATACATGCGTGGGCATACGGAACCATTCACATTTTTCAACATATGTTACAAGCATATTTAAAAATTGTTTTTGATTTATTTGAAGTCATTATATTTATATGAAGAGTCCACCTCATTTGCCCCTCTTTTGTTTACATCTTAAAATATTTTGGAATACTTTTTATGAAATAGTTTGGCTATACATATTTTACAATACTGTCATGTACTGATTTAAACAAAAAAAAGAAATAAAAAGAGTTTGCTCAAAATGTCCTCCCAAATGTGAAGACATTTATAAAGCCTCAACGTTGGCCTGTGTGTCGCTAAGTTCCTTTAGCGAGGAAACCATGTACAGTATGTAATCTCAGCAACGTGAGAATTCGGAGTGGATAATGTTGATGTCACCATGACAATGGTTTTGAAAGGTGTATGTCAACAATCCCGGGAGCAGATGGGGTTACAAGGTCATGATTGGTTAAACCTACATTGACTCAGCCTATAGAGGGACAGAGGTCAGGGGAACGCCCAGTAAGAACAGTTTACAACTTTGTCAAACACATGCAGCAAATCAACCACAAATGACAGGGTGAATGCTTGACAGCCACTAATCTGCAAGCCAAGATTTTTGAACAGGCCTGCAAAGCATGTGCTACAGGAAACTACAATATATTTTATATACAGAGAGAGACTTCAATATTCTAGATTGAAAATAGCTTTCAAATGCACTGTAGAAAATTTGTTTTAAAACTGCAACATTTTCTACAGAATTTTTTAAACAGCATTGCAGAACTACTTATTTTTCGGTTTGCACCATTACAATAAGATGAAGTCACGTCTAATGAGTAAGATGGAACTGCATTCATACTTGAATCGATAATCAGCCAACATAGTAATATGACAATAATCAAGAAGTGTACCTAAAAGATTTCTCCAGTATTTTTATTATCTAGGTCGGAATTCAATTTGCTATAATTGAGATGTTCATTGAGTAGACATTCAAAAAAGGTGTAGATCATCTTCAGTTTCTCGCAAGGAATAATTTCAACTCGGGTCGGTATGAAGTCAATCTTATAAAATCTGTTCTCAGAATGAAGTGAGGAAAATGTCTTGCCAATGTAAACATCCACTTGTCAACATCCAGTATCAACTAAAAATAAAAGGGAGGTTACAGCTGTTTGCCAAAAAAAGTCCAATAGCACATCAGTCACATTAGGACATTAACAACAGCAACTTGGATATCAGCTGAAGAAGATATAGTGATTTTCTAAAACATTGTAGTGGAACAAGCACAAGCCTTTGATTCAATTAAATAATAATAAAACAAAGTTTCCTTTGGCTGTTTCTTTTATTACATTTCCAACATTACATTCTCTTATTTTTAAGCAACTGTTTGATATTGGGTCATTAGATTGTAACAAAAGAGAAATCAAACATGACCAAACCATTTTGCTGATATGCAAATCGGCTCATTTGGATACAAAAGGGTTTCCCGACTCTGCACATTTGGTTTAGACATAAATGCCTTGACAGGACTGCCACCAAGAAAGTCATTGACGGTGCTGGAAAATGGTCAAGGTGAGGCATTACAAAATAATCTAATATAATCTAACATAGTTATCTTATATATCAGGGATGATACAACTTTGATACATATACCTTTGGAATATACTTAGACACATACATTGTAAATGTTGAACGCTGACGTCTACGTTCTCGTACGTCCATTGATACGTTTCCGAGACTCTTCATACACCTGCAAAAACAATGTAAAGTGTGACCATAGCAACACGATGCCTTTGAGGATATATTCTTAGTACGGGCTGGAACACAACGTGCGACACCTTTTGGTTTGAAACTCACCGCAGGCGGTTCTTTCCTCTTCCCAGATCACATTCTACGAGGAGAAGAATTTCCTGGGCCGTTGCTATGACTGCAGCGCGGACTGTGCCGACCTGCGCTCCTACTTCAGCTGCTGCAATTCGGTTCGGGTGGAGAGCGGGGCGTGGGTCCTCTATGAGAAGCCCAACTACGCCGGATACCAGTACATCCTGAGTCCAGGGGAGTACACTGACAACCAACAGTGGGTGGGCTTCAATGACAGCGTCAAGTCTTGCCGTTCCATCAAAAACGTAAGCTTGTTCCTTTGCGTGTCCGTGTTTTAGTACATCTTCACATTGGAGTAAAACAAAAGCATTTGTTTTCCCATTTGTTGCGGAAGCTTGTGAAGCCAACGCCAGCATGAATACTTGACTTTGCTCTGAATGGTGTGTATAGAAATTCAGTGATATGACGTTCCGGGAGGCAAGCTTATCTAATCGTGTACAAATGTCTATGTAACAGATGCAGGCAGAGATAGAGTTTTATACAGGGTTAAGAGGAACTCAGAACTCAGGGCTGGAATGCTTCAAACAATAACACACAGCTCTATAATCAGAGCCCATCCAACAGACAATACCAGCAGACAAAAGACATTTCTGGCAGAGTTTTACCCCTCGGCCATCACTTTGGAAGGAAATATGCCAAGAAACCGTTAACCTCTTCATGCTCTTCTCCCCTGTCACCCGACCTAGGAGTACGGAAGCGCGTGGAAGCTGAGGCTATACGAGAGGCCGGACTTTGGCGGCCAGATGTTGGAGTGGGCGGAGGACTGCCCCTCGGTCTACGAGGCCTTTAAGCTCCGCGAGGTGTACTCGTGCATTGTGGTCCACGGCGCCTGGGTCTTCCACGAGCTGCCCAACTACAGGGGGAGGCAGTACTTGGTGGAGCCCAGAGAGTACCCCCGTCACACGGACTGGGGAGCGGCGTCGGCCGGGGTGGGTTCCTTCCGCAGGATCACGGAGTTCTAGGGGCCCTGTGACCTTTGACCTTCGAGTGGTTTTAGAGGGCAGGCCGAGCCGCGATTGGTGTGCCAGCGAGATGTTCTCTCTTCCTGGAGTCCTTGTATCATGATCCAATAAAGATTTTACGATTTGCTAAAGTCTGTAACCTGTTTTGTTATTTGTTGAGGTACACATAGATTCCTTTGGTTATGGTTACACTCAAGACAATATTTAACGGTTTCACAATTACATGCCTTTGATTATGTAGGAGCATACTTTCCTATAATTTGACATGCTACCCAATTTTCCTACTAGCAATGCAGATGAAGAACCAATATTAATACAGTGCCTATAGCACCGAAACCCCTTAAATATCTTACACATTTTGTCATGTCAGTGCTTTAGAGCTTCATACATTTAAATTCGATTTTTTCCCCCCTCTCCCATTATCTATAGACCATACCGAACATTATTAAAGAGATATTTTAATTTTGAAAAATAATTTGACATTAAAAAAGTAATCCTAATCCTAATATACATTCTTCTTTACATAATGGGTGAACTCTGTCAAAGTCCTTGAAGAGCATTGATAAACAGACCTTTTTATTTGTTTAGTGATGTACATTTCAGATTTGAGACCATGGTTCATCACAAACCTCGAGGCAGTAGATTTACAGATATGTCTACTGTGAAAAACTATTTCTACCGCTGTGGTTCTGGTGACACTGGTTCTGATGACATTGGCTCTGATGACATTGGTTCTGATGACACTGGTTCTAGTGACATTGATTCTGATGACACTGGTAATTCAAACCTTATGCACTGGAAGGAACAAAATCTCCCTGATCAAGTTCACAGGCTTCCTTGTATCAGCTTCCTTGCCGGGGTCAAATTATTTGCCTCAAGGTCTTTTCTGTACACCGGCCTATTCATTCTACCTTCTATAAGTGTGTACAAATGTATAAACACAGATAAGAAAACTTATTTACATTTTTTTAAAGGAGGTCTACCTACATAGATTCAAAGTCCTTTTGTGCAGTCCAGATCTTGTTGCATTTCCTTTGACAAGTCCTTTGACAAGTCCTTTGACAAGTCCTTTGACAAGTCCTTTGGTATGATAACAATGTCCTGTGGTGCCCTTGTTCTGGTCTACCCGATGCGCAGTGTGTACAGTTTCCATTTGCCTTTGTTTGTTGATCGGTGAATCAGATCAGAACCACGCGATGAGCCTGGAAAAATATTTTAATTGCTGATTGAGTGCAATGTCTGCTTCAATTGTCCTGGCTGTGTATGAACCCATGATCAGAGGTAATATCATGCAGTAGTAGGTGTATAGTTGTTAAATATTTAAAATGTTTGCAGTATTTAAGGGTACAGTTAGTAATTAAATGATCATGTAAAGCTGTTGATTAACCACGTCAAGGTATGTACAAGCAAATTCACAAATGTAACAATTTGCAGTGACTTCTACAAATAAAAACATCAGAGCATCAGAGTTACTAATATGCTGTATTTATGCTGTATATATCAGACATTGTTGATGTGGTAAACAACGCAGGTTGGTTAAACTATGAAACAAAGTTCAGCATTAATCACACATTTTGAATTTGCTCAAATGAACCTGTAATTTCACATTTCTTAAACAAAAGGCTTTACAAGACAACTGACATGATTGATTACAAGTGCTTTGATGAAGTGCACTGTTGTCTCTTTTCTCAATGTCCACTTACTTTCACATAGCATGTTTTATTTTCAGCTGTATAGGTAAGGCATTCTGCATCTTTTTATGTTTCACTTCCTGACAATGCCTTAATACATTTCATATTACTATAAATATCATCATAAAGGTTCCCTGCTAAAGGTACTAGGGCACCTGAGGGTACATGGAGGTACCTGAGAGGACTCATGGACTATATCTGTTGCACTCAGAGGTACTAGAAATATCAACACCAAGGCTTATATCCATCCTCGTGGAAAAGCATGTGACCAATGGCTGATTATTATTGTGTAAGAAGAAAGCTACTATTGTGTTGTAAATCACAATTATCCTTTTTTGTAACTTTTTGTAACCCCAGCCTGTGGGTTTGAATCCAACCATGGATGTGTGGATTCACAGTTCTCTGAATGAGAACATCTGTTAAATTACTTAAATTAAAATGTTGTACTTAACTTTTAAAGCTCTCAATACTCAACATAGACAAAGAAAGGGTATGATTTTATTTTGCTTATTAATATTATCTATTCTTGATCCGTACAAAGACTTAAGCGGAAATGCTTATTATGTATTCACTCACTTTCCAGAAACAATTACATCTATTGATAAGCATAGCTTATACTTGTAATGCTTGTACTAGAATTCTTTTTAATTATTATATTGGAAACGTTTTTCCACATTTGCATCTGTGATGAATTTTTTAATTATTTAGTAGACTTTTCATGCTTGTATGGCAGACAGAATCCTGCCAAATCTCGCTGTACACATTCAACACAGATGAGCGCTGATAAAGAAACGTGGACTCACAGGAATGGATTATGAGGCAGTGTTATATGCTTGTGTCAAAACAGCTACTGTGGAAAATGTAATCAGTCAATCAATCAAGTTTATTTTTATAGCAAAATTCATACATAAAAGCAATTCAATGCGCTTTAAAGGACATTAAAAGAGAAATACAATTTTAACAGTTTAATTAAAAGAGACATGGATCAATTTAACATGTGCAGATTAAAATAAAAAAGAAATAGAGATAAAAGGTGAAAGGCAAATTAAGAAGGATTTTTAAAAAAGTAATGAAAATTAAAAAGTCTGGTAAAGAGATTCCATGTTGCTTTTAAAGTATCTATTAAAGCTATATGGCACATTGTGAAGTCAAGCCCTCAGTCATAAGCACATGAAAACAAGAGTGTTTTAAACCAGATTTAAAAATTGATAGGTTTGGGGCATGTCTAAGATCTTCTGGTAGCTTGTTCCAGTTGTGTGCCGCATAGCTACTAAATGCCACTTTGCCATGTATTGTTAGGACTCTGGGTTCTACTAGCTGGCCTCAATTCATAGATCTTAGAGGCCTGCTTGGTTGATATTCTTCAAACATATCAGATAAGTATTCAGGGCCTAAACCATTCAGTGATTTGTAGACTAAAAGCATCCCCTTAAAATCTATTCGATAACTGACTGGAAGCCAATGCAAAGATTTAAGAATCGGAGTAATGTGTTCTGTTCTCTTGGTCCCAGAAGATTGTAGTGTATTATACCACAACGCATCGCAAGTACCAGCAGCCTTTAGGAAAAGGCCAAACTTCCAGAGCCAGTGAGCACAGTGCATTCAGACGAATATCAATGTTCTGGCAAACATTTTATTTGGATAAATAAATCTTTTCTGGACTCAGGCTCAGTGGTAGGAAAAGGTCACAGTCCGTACAATGGTTCATTAAAGTTTGCGGAACGCATCGTATTTTAAAACAAGCGCAGCATCAGCTGTTGTGCCTGAGTTTAAATGCGGGCCTCATTTACATGACAATGACTCCACCGGCCGTGCGTTTCAACGTCATACATATATAAAAGTCAGCGGGGGCCCGGGGTCGCTACATTACGGTGCCGTGCATGTCTAGGGGGATATTTCTCATCGTGTGGAGAATACTGCTGAAAAGAATCATCCAAACATGGACCGCATGCAGGGGAAGGTGAGTTCCTCCGCGTGTACATTGTGTGTTGCTTGCTTGTGGGTGCGGCACGTGTGCGGGCGATTGCACGTGCGCGTGTGTGTGTACCCGACATATCTTTACAAAAACTGCCTCCTCCTTGTGCAGATCTTCTTTTATGAGGACAGGAACTTCCAGGGGCGCCACTATGAGTGCAGCAGCGACTGCCCCGAGCTAAGCTCCCACTTCAGCCGCTGCAACTCCATCCGCGTGGACAGCGGCCACTGGGTGATCTACGAGAGGCCCAACTACCTGGGGTCGCAGTACATCCTGGGCAGGGGAGAATATCCGGACTACCAGCGCTGGATGGGCTACAACGACAGCATCCGCTCGTGCCGTCTCATCAGACACGTAAGTCCAAGCCACTGTGGTGGGATCCATGCCCGGTGGCGGAAGATCGACCGCACCTCATGGGATCGACGCGAACAGAAACACACGCAAGGGAACACGCGAGCACACACCAGCAGACGCCCGGACATACATGTAGTTGTAATAGCGCATAGATGTGTGCGTTTCAACGCCAAAGTGTTGTTCTGCATGAACCTAATCGTGGTGGCCCCGAAATGAAGGGTTTTATCATTGACGCTCATCATACCGATCAACAAAATACCGAAATAGTTCCTTAACAAAGTTCTGCAGACAAAAGCCGGTAGGTGTGTGGGCAGGCATACGATGTTCCTCTAAGTTTTGGCTGTGTGTTTTCCGACGGCGTTGCAGACCTCGGGAATGCACAGAATCCGTGTGTACGAACGCCCGGAATACTCCGGTCAGATGATGGAGTTTAGCGAGGACGTCCCCAATCTGTCCGAGCGCTTCCGGCACCACGAGGTGCACTCGGCCAACGTGTCGGACGGCGCCTGGATCTTCTACGAGCACCCAAACTACCGGGGCCGCCAGTATCTGCTGGAGAGAGGAGAGTACCGGCGTTACCCCGAGTGGGGGGCCATGCAGGCCACTGTGGGCTCCATCCGCTGTGTCCAGGACTTTTAGACCATTAGTGTGGGATGTCAAAAGCTATTGGTTGTGTCAAGAAATAAAGAAACAAGTACACTGAAAAGGGAAGGCGTGTGTGATTTTGTTTTATACTCTGTTCTTGATGGAATGTTTGACTCATTAGTGCAATTGATGTTAGTCAACTGATGTTAATTGATTTGACAGCACGGTGACAGATGTCTGTAGAACTATAACATTTGGATGTGATTTTAATAGACCTGGAGATCTTCATGGAAACCCTAGAGTTCTGCAGGGAACCACAGCTAGCCAGTGGTTTCTTTTTCAGTCTGTTGAACCGGGTTAGTTTACTGGTTACTGGAGGAACTCTGGAGAGGAGTGGCTAATTATGGATGTGGCTTTCTAAAACATGTTTTGATCCCCTTTTGCGGGTGCTCTCCATAGATGTCGTAAATATATACATGTGTAACCATGGCGATAACAAGGCGTTCACATTGTACCCCTCAGAGAAAGGAACCTTTTAAGAGAAATAAATTCTTCCAGAGTTTACACAGTAAACGCCATGTGGGAGAAATGTTATACTCTGACATCCCATTCCTGTACAGAAGGCGCGGAGCGGCGCTACAAGAAGCTGACAGAAAATCTAAAGGGAAAAAGAGTCACATTACACCCTGGTGTCCAGTTGCAGTGGTGTGAACTGAATTTTGAAAGTTTTAACGTTGCAGACAATGTTTTTTTGCAAGCACTTTAAACTGTTTTAAGCACATTGTTGTGAATCTTTGGTGTAAACATGCCTTAAAACAAACGCCCCCCAAGGGCACCTCTAAGCCCCCCTTTCCAAAATATTGCTTCGAGCGCCCCCCCGTCGTCCTCTGAACGCCCACCTGGGGGGTACCACCCCGGTAAGAAAACACTGCACTAGGCAGTGTAATGAATCCAAGGATACTGAATGTGGGCTTCAAGCATCTGGATGTTGGCTACGAGAGGTCTGGAAGCTTGGTTGAGAAACAGGCAAAAGGTCATAGATTAGAAATAAAAATGGCAAGTAAATATACAAGCTGTGGGACAAGGCTGGAAATCTGAGTCAAGGGTAACAGACAGTAACAGGTTGGTACATAAAAATTCCAATATGACCAGTAATACAAGAGGCTCAGATGCATTGCGGTGAAAACAAACACCTTGCAAAAGAAATGATGCATTGAACAGAACTAAATAGTGGGGCTGATGGCAAAAAGGGGAGCGAACGGGGGACCAGAATTCCGTTGATTGGGCCCTGAGGGGGAGTTGCGTTTCAGGGATTGGTTGTTGGTTTGAGGGGAGTGACCCACGTTTTAGGGATTGGTTGTTTGTATGAGGGGAGTGACCCACGTTTCAGGGATTGGTTGTTTGTTTGAGGGGAGTGACTCATGTTCACACGGTAAGAGGCGTGTTCGAGGGTGTAAGCTGGAGGTAGACCTTTTACAGACATACTCTGTTGCGCTGCTTGCAGATGTTTTATTAACAGAAGATTTCATGCACAGTGCTGTGTCTTTATGTCAGTTAGCAGGATGGAAAGGCGGCTATGTTTGGACAGCTGGCGATACATTTAAGGTCTTGACTACCATTATATATGACAAGGCTATTTTCTTCTTAGACAGGGATGGGCAAACTTTGTGCTTGATGGGCATATCTAAAAATGTTTGATCAATAAAACATTTAATGTCTTTAGTCTCATAATTTTATTCACTTTGCAAAATCTATTTGCAGGATGGAAAAGGATGTTATGAAGCCACAACGAATATATGGATGCCAGCACTGATTATGTCTGAACCATGTGCTTTGAGGCGTAATGTCTACATTTCCTTTGTGTACAAATATAGGAATAACAGACAGATACTTTGGAATGACAAAACTTGAATTGAGCTAAGTGAGGATGGGTCGTTTGTGAACAGACTGCTTCTTCTAGATGTCCTTTTACAGTTAACATCAAGAAACAAATCAAAAGAGGCCGTTTATCTGACTTTTTGAAGCAATTATTTGACGATACTAATTCACTACATATGACCCATCAACAGCACATAAATGATCAGTAATGGGGAGAGCGAATCATTCTGCCCATGTCCCTTCACTCAAATGAGGGTCTTCCATAGGAGGTGAACCGAATTTGCGTATCGCGTTTTTCCCGTGGCGTGAACTTGCATGACTTCCCGCCTTGTAGAATTCAAGGGTCCCCCGCCCGACGCCGCTCATGTCGAACGTTCACGAAGAGAAACAGCAGAAAAATACTCTTTTGTTTTGTTTTGGGTCATGAAGCCACCTGATGTTTCCCAATATCAAAACACAGAGGACGTTTGGGTCGGAGGGGTGTCCAGGGAGGGTTCTGGGACAAAGCCCCCCCCCCCCCCCCCCCCCCCCCCCCCC
>JACXGK010003601.1:0-24857 GCA_016801125.1 Novumbra hubbsi | reverse complement strand
TTAGTACCAGCTGTTCCATCGTGGCATTTAACCAGCCTGAACCAAGCCTTCCCGAGCCTTCCTTCAGTCCTGAAGTAACTTCTTAGACACATAAATAGCATTGCACATTGCAATATTGTTTTGCTTTCCTAGCAATCAATTTATATCTTGTTACCTACGTTTTACTGTTTTTTACAGTGTTTTACTAAAAACATGTGGCCTGCTCACACAGCTTCAGTACACCAATCATAGTGTAGCAGTAAAACCTAAAATGTTTCAGCAGTAGGTCTACCTGACATTTTCACAGGCGAAATCTTTGTACAATTCTAAGCCGCAGAAGTATAACACTCCAAAGTTATATATACTTGGTATTTAGCAAGAAGTGTTTTAATCCATGTTAAGCCAAAATAAATAGTCGAAGAAAAGATGCATTGGACAGTTTGTTGAAACTGCCTTGAGATCTGTCCCAAGCTGCAAGTACCAACTTCGTCCAGAAGAGGGGAGTATGAGTTGCGTTTCTGTCCGTCCGTCACATGGAGAAGTTTGGGGTTTTACACAGGGACAGCAGCAGGAAAAGGAGTGTGTTTTCACCAGTACCCTCCCCCAGTGTCCCAAATGCAGTCCTATTCCATTCAAACAGTTGTAGCACGCTGTAAAGAGAGGCCTACGAGCTCTGGTGAAAACGTTATGCACTGCATAGGGTGTGAATTTGGGATTGGTACTCTGTCATCTCTACTTGCACAGCCTTCTCTCTGAATACATTACATTATTTACACTTTAATTTTAGAAAAACAATTTGTAGGTTATTCACAAAATAGCACAATTTAATCAATTCAATCACATCTTGTAACAAACACTCTAACGTTCCTTCAGTTAGCTGCTACTGTTTTATTTTAAATCAGTGAGAACAAATCTAAATATATATTTTACCTAACAAGCTTTCTTGGCTTCAAAAATATGTAAATTATATTTAATTGAAACGTGTCGATAACTGTTAGTGTGAATAGGTCCATACGTCTTCACAGAGAAAACAACCAAATCCAATATAATTGCAACACTGGTGATACCATTTTGAGTCTTTGAGATTTAATTCAAAAGAAGAATTTAAAATGAGGCCCAAAATACATGTTGTGTTTTATATAAGTAGGTCGTTATTATTGGAGCTTGTTCTGCGGAACAGTGGGAGGCAGAACTAGAGTGTTTAGCAACATGGGGATTCGTACGTTTCCAGAGGAATTATACTATTAAAAAACCTATTACCTAAACTATCCTACTGAATCTGAGACGGAGTTGTCGTAGACCAGTGGTATTCAACTTGGCTTTGAGGTGCAGAGTAGATTATTGTTGTTGTGGCTGCTGTCTATGTCTACTGCTTGCTGAAAGATATGTCATTCAAACGTGGCCTAATATTGTGTAATCAAAATAGAAACAGCTGAAACAGCCCTGCAGTGCAAACGCTATCATGTCACGTTGTGTCACATGGTATCATGCAGCACTAGGTTTGGAGTCAATTGCGTGTTTTGAATCAATCAATTCGGGTAGTTATTTGAAACCTTATAAATTATTTGAATAAATGCCATGGAAATTACCCAGAATGAACAAAAAATTGTCCCAGGCAGTCATGTTGCGCAATAACACTTCGTATTGTATTGTCTGCGATTTGTGTCTGATAACGGTAGCTAATAAGAGTAGATAAGAGCAGGAACACTTCTAGGTGATCGGAGATAAGGAGAGATTAGTTAACTCAGACTAGCTGCATAAGGAGTTCGAGGAGCAATGACTGCTCCATACTTTATCCACTGCACAGCTCAACGGCACTAAGAGGGATTCAAACTCATTAAGAAGGGAGTCAAACTCATTAAGAAGGGAGTCAAACTCATTAAGAGGGAGTCAAACTCATGAGATGTGCTCTTCTGTTCTACTCTGCTGCATGGTTTTATCTACAACTTCCCTGGTGGCAGTAAACTTGGCAAACAAAGAGATATCTTTGTCTTCTGTTCATCCTTCCTTCGCCACCATGTTGTTTAACAGATGTAGGTAGGAAGCCACTTTTCAGCAAAAAGGAAATACCTACAGTATATAAGCAGTAAGTCATAAGGGGGTGCTGTATGTGCAATATTTGGTCTACCATGCCTGAACATAGCACTAAGCTGAGGTATATTGGTCTATCGTGCCTGAACACACCACAAAGCTGTGCTATGTTGGTCTTCCATGCCTGAACACAGCACAGAGCTATGGTATATTGGTCTATCGTGCCTGAACACAGCACAACGCTGTGTTATGTTGGTCTTCCATGCCTGAACACAGCACAAAGCTATGGTATATTAGTCTATCGTGCCCAAACACAGCACTAAGCTTGGATATATTGGTCTACCATGCCTGAACACAACACTAGGCTGTGCTATATTGGTCTACCGTGCCAGAACACAGCACTAAGCTGTGGTATATTGGCAATGAACCACAACCCAATGTAATGTGATTGGCTTTCAGTCAATCAGCATTCCAAATTCAAACCAATACAGATATACCATTATGTCACCTTTTTTCAAAATGGTATTTTGATAAAAAAAATGTTGCTTAGTGAAAATGTGAACAAATGTAACAATTTTCACTGGTTTACTTCACGACCAGAATGGAGAACAGCCAGGATGACCACTTTCTGGTCATTAATGCACAGCTCTTAACTCTTTATTGACCTTTTAGCTCAACAAATTGCAGCTTAACTATCATAAAAAAACGTTGCTGCTTTGTTTGCCAACCACCATACCTGAGTCTATCAGGCCTTTGACCGAGCCATCCCTAAAATGCCTTGGACACAGAATATCCTCCAGCTAAGGCCATACCACGCCATTAGACCATAATCCCATTATAGATCAATCTTTTACATTGTAATCCGATACCCCATCAGGATGAAATAAATTACAAATCATGGAAATAAAAACAAAGAAGAAAGGACCAATAATGTCATTACACATTACATTGTGTGTGTGTGTGTGTGTGCGCGCATGTGTGTGTGTGTTCTCGTCCGGCTGAGCGTGTGCACCAGCACAGGAGTCGTGTAAACAAGCACACAGGGAAATCAATAGCAAAGAGGTCTAACAACGCTGACCTCAGCAGACAGAACGGAACTATTCAGTCAGTTTTATCTCCGCTATCTCGTAGACCTATTAAACTCCCAAGCTGATTGGGCACGTACTGCACAGTCAGCCTAAACTCAAGCAGTTTGGGGGCGGAGCCCCACTGGTGAAAAAAATATTTACATTGCTTTCCACTTCCAGTATTGGCCATTTGGTGTTACCACGAAACAGACGATCAGGAACATTGCCACTGAACTCTAACCTCAACTCCTTGAATAGTATTGCGTAGAACAAACATGCCAGTCAGTGATATTGTCAAACCTAGGGGGATTCATAATATGTTGGATTTCATTGTGGGTTTAAGCTCGCTGGTACTCGTAAAAATCATAAAGTTAATTATTCCGAAGAGCCAGTTTTGAAAAGTTTTAAAAGTAAAATGCATAGAAATATAAGCAATATAAAGGAGAGTCCCTATTTAAGTTGATGATTCTGTCAATTCAGTTAATTAGGTTTCTTTGTATTTCATCTTAAATGGATAGCTTTTGAAAAACTTGCACTTGGCTTGGTGTCTAAAAAAGGGGGACATACTATATTGGGGCAACAAATGTATATTTATTTGCTGCCGTCAGCACAGAAATGTGATATAATACAACATTGTATACTTCACTAGTGTGTCTGTCAGTATGTCAGTCAGTCAGTACAGTTTATGTCCCTTGGGTGTCTGTCAGCATGCTATCTTTCAGTACAGTATATGTCACTAGGGTGTCTGTCAGTATGCTATTTGTCAGTACAGTTTATGTCACTTGGGTATCTGTTAGTATGCTCTCTGTCAGTACGGTGTCTGTCAGTAGGATGTCTATCAGTTTGCACATACATAATGACTCACACCGTACGACTCACTTGATGACTTGAAACACACACTTCCCCTGGAAACCACATTTGGTGTGACATAGCAGTTCTAAAATAACACTGGAGTAAACCAAGGTTCACCGATGGGCCTTAATGCATCAATACGTTGCTTCTGGCAGTCTTCTGGCATTGCTCTGGCAGCATTGAACGTCTGTAGGAAGAAGAGGAGGATTGGTTGGGCCATCAAATGTTACCATCCAATTAGCTGAACCCGAGTGGGAGGAGCTAAACTGAAGGTGCAAAGCAGTGACAAACCTTTAAGCGATTCCCTTCTCTCTTGAAGGGTCATAGACTCATATCAGCAAAGGGGGTCTGGAACAAGGTCTGGGACAACTCCCACAAGTCCCAGGATATGCAAAGGGCCCCAAGGCTGTCATACAGGCCCTCCATATATCCACAGTAAGACTGTTTGTTTTACAAAAGGATTTGACTCAGTCAGGGCAAACTTTTTTCTGTCCATGTTATCTCCATTTCCTTTGAATGTGCAACCGGAGAGGTGGGAAAGGAGTGTCGGGAGATGAAGGGGGGAGGTGCTTTGGGCACTATTAGTACCCAATTAGTGCCACTCTCACACATGCCTGCGGGCAGAGCGATCGCTGGGCACACCCCTTTGGCAGCTGGCCTACTTTAAAAGCAGCGACAGGCCTAGTCGGCCCACGTTAAGACCCAGGTACTCAACGCGAGACGAAGGCCAGAGGTGGCTATGCTGTGATAAGGTGTGGAGAACGGTGTGTCCACCACAGTTTGACCACGTCCAATCTTCTGAGCCTTCGATCCCCTTTCACTGCAGTTAAAGTGTCTGCGTTCGCCGTCCTCTTTGCGAAGAGGACCTTTCCTAAGGCGTCGATTAACACTGCACATCTTTTCCTCCCCCAGTGCTGCATCGTTTAGCCTGGATCGTTGAATGGATCGTTGCATGGAATGTAAAGGTGTGCCTACAACACTCACACGCAAACAGAATAGGAATGTTTCAGGGTCGTCTTAGTCTGTAAACACCTGCACACACACATACTCAAACACACACCAATTTGCACACACACAAACAAAAGCGGATTCTTATGACTCACACATGTACCGACCTGTTAAACGGTCAGGAAGCTCAATAATGAGGTATGTCTGAAAATAGAAATGAATCCTGTGAACTGCAAGCAGGAAAGGAACACGCCTGTAAGCCAATAGGTCTGTGCATGTTAATTGACTATTGTTCGATCCCTGACCCCGGCTCAGGCAGATAGGCGGAGCGTGGGATTGGAGGCCTATGAGTCAGACTGAGGCAGTGTGCACCCAGCCGAGCTCTAATCATGTGACCAGGAGACATGCCCACAGAATATGGGCTTTCGTTTTCATCGTGGGTGAGTCACCCGTCGTTAGTCCCCCACCGACGGGTAAGATGTTCTGTCTGAGGGGGGGGGTCTGAGAAACGTTGGCCTTCTGCGTGTCAGTGTGCGTGTCTGTCATTCCTCTCCTCGAGATACATTATCTTTTCCACTCTTTCTTGCTACGCCATTTTGTTTCTTTGTTAAGGATCCTCCCAGATGTGTCGCGTTTTCTCGGTCCTCCCAGGGGCTTCAAGTTTTTGTTCTAACCCTAAACCAGAACACCTGATTCAATTAGTCCAACTAATCAACTTCGATTCATGGAGTCTGGGAAACCCTGGTACACACAATACATATATTGCTTGCATTTAGGGGTCAAAGACAATGGCAGAGAACAGCTTTGTGTTTGCTGTTCCCTTCTCTGTGTAGGTATGACTCATAGTCAAGCATGCACAGGTAATACCGGTGCTTGATTCTAACTGGGTAACAATATCTTTGTGGGAACTGTTTCTTGCAATATGGTGCATTTTGTCCTGGTGATAAAGGCATTTGCTTGATGAAAGCATTATAGCAAATATGAACCACATTAAAAACTGCACAAAACATATATAATACATGACATGATTGTTTGAACAAAAAGATTAACAAATCACTTATATAAGAAACATAGAGTTTGCTGAATGAATTTTCTTACAATTTTTTTTTTAAGACATCTGTTTGTGCACTCATCTGAAACATCGACTTTATAAGGATTTTACATATGCACCAAATGCTCAAATTTTTCAATGAAATCTGACATTGAAATGGCATAGTTAGTAAGCATCGCCACTTATTTCTATCTGCCCAAACAGCCGGTGACAATGTAACATGCTGTATATATGAGTAGATATTACATCAGACTGTCTGTGAGAAAATGGCTCATTGTTGAACAAAAGAATTTCAAGGTGAAACAAGAGACTATCCAACAAATTCCAACACCAGCTGAAGAGAACTGAAACTACATTGGCCCACATGCATGAGGCTGCAAAATGTGCTTTTGGCTCCATTCCTGTGGCTTTGTGTTTTACATAACAGCCGATCAGCCATGGTGCCTGCAATGTCAACCTCCTATTTGACAGTTTGATTTAAACGCCATGGAACATGAACATCCCCAGAACAGCAGGAAGTGGTGTTAAGGTCCCCTGGACATCGATAGGATATCCTCTGTTTACAAAGGATATGGTTTGTTCCTGTATTGGTTTGGGACTGTGTATATTTTTAGGCTAACCAGAAGGTCACAATCATCACTTCACAATACCCAGGTCTGATAAAAATTGTCAAAACAATTGTCAATAAAGAGATATTTACAAAGGCCCTGTGGAATGTTTTCTTAAAATGTCCCCACTCTGGAATTGTGAAAAAGATTAAGTCCTTTTTTAAGTAAAAGCATATCTGTGGCCTCATCACAATCCCAAAGGCCCAAGGAACTAGCTTTCTCTGCCAATAGACTTGATTGAGCTCTCAAGCCTCCCCAAGGAATCGCCAGTGTGCAAATAGGAAAGACAACCATATTTGATGGCATACCCAACTGCTGTCCAATGAGACTTTGGTTCCTCAAAACAATTACTAACTGTGAGGCAGTGACTTTTGGTAACACTTTACATCAGGGGTGTCAAACCGGTTCCACGGAGGGCCGAGTGTCTGCAGGTTTTCACTCTCACCTTGTACTTGATTGATTAATTATGCCACTGATTGGTTAGGTCCACCCTCATCTGGTTATTTAGGTCGGAACCTGGAACCAATTTACAGGAAAAAACTAAAATCTGCAGACACTCGGCCCTCCGTGGAACCGGTTTGAGACCCCTGCTTTACATGATGCCCTAATTTCAACTATCATCAATACTACCTGGTATTACCATGTTAGAGACACAGCAAGACTTATATAACGAAGATGTTGTTAATACTGGCAATACTGTTTGTTAAATTGTCATAAGACCAAACATAAGCCCACAACAAAACTGTGCAACAAGCAGATATTCACACAGTTATGGGCAATATATTGCGTACAGTAGAACTTTAAGAAACTGCACTTCTGTGAGTGCCTTTGTATGAAAGGGGTAGCACTCAAGTGTATTTAGAACCAGGCACTAAGGGATATTTAACAAAGTGTGGTTGGCAAGGGGATGACGCATGAAGTGAAGTCTATGTTGAACCCACTACAAAGAAATCCAGGGCAGTGTCTCCCATTCTCTGGAAACATGCTGCTCAGTGCTTCTCCTCTTTGATTTATGACTGTTTGGTTTTGGATTCGTTCAACCTCACCTAATTCCCATTTCTCTCTCTTTACTTAGTTAGTCACCGCCGGGGAAAACAATTAGAACAATTATAAAGCAACCAGCTGAGATAGGATTGTGAGTTTGGCTCCACACAATTTTAAAACAGATGCGTTTCACTATGAATGTCCCATATTGCCGTATGTTGAACCAACATATTTCCTTTTTTGTATCCTACCTGATCTAGAATATTTAGAAAAGGGAACATGCCTGGACATGGTCCATTGGCTGTTCTTCTGCCAGCCGCCCTCAGTTGAGCCAATAGAAAGATAAACGGTAGAGAGAGGGGAGGGGGCACAGAAGGGTGGGAGGAGCAAGGGCAGAGAGAGGGAGATGCAGGGTGTCTCGAACGAGAGGGAAGAAAAGTGGCTGTCTTTGTGTCAGAGGTCGTTTGGAGGCTATTTTTGAAGTCGTCTCTCCGAGAAACACTGTGAAGAAAAGACTGGCAGAACTCCATGAGCAATTCACTGGCTTCTGGGTAGATGAAACCAAGTTGTTGTTAGGATTGTTTTGTACAGGGATTGACAGACCCTTTCAAAATGTCTGCCTTGCTTGTCAGTTGTAGTAAAAGAGAAATGGGCCCAGCACAAGACGCAACCTGTCCAACGGGTTATAAATAACCTGTGTCTCTTTCAGGGATATCCACAAGGGCATTGCAACCAGGAAGTTAGTCATCAATTTTTTTTTACATAAAGTATATGAGCACGTATATCAAATAGTACAGGGAAAGTAGTCACGTTTAACTTCATTTACACTTATAAAGGCTCAACAGAGAATATGCGTATACGAGCTACATGAATCCTTCCCAGACCAATGACATTAACGTTCTGCAGTCCAGGAAGTGACAGTATAGGCCTGCATAGCCCGATGCCTCACAGAGCATGTGGGGTCGGGAGGGTTTGGGGTGAGGGTTTGGGGTGAGGTTTGGGGTGAGGGTTTGGGGTGAGGTTTGGGGTGAGGTTTGGGGTTGAGGTGTGCGTTGTGGTCAGGATCCCTCGTGCTTTAGAACAATGGGAACGTTAACGGGCAGGAATACGTTCAAAGGGGAACTACAGCAGAGTGGGCCTCGCATCGGGTGAGCACTCTGCCTGTGACATCGTGGATGTGGGAGGTTGACTGGCCTTTGAAGAGTAAAGTCATGATACTGCATTAATAAATGTGATCAAAAAGCCACGGGAGCTGCTTCGAAACTGTGTATGCTGTCCAAAATGTTGGACAGAAAGGCGCACTGCCTTAGACCAGTGTGGTCTACCACATAGGGGATCCTTTTAGGACGCAGGCCTTGAGGGGAGAGAGGTCTGAGGGGTAATCTGGGACCCAGCCAATGAGGACAAAGAAAGCAGTATTCGGCCACAGGACTGTGTGAATTTTGGGGGTCTGGTGAATGTGCATGCTGGTTTGGGCTGAGCTAAGGCAATGAGGTTTTGGTTCCAAAAACACAAAAGCTACACTGCAAAGTGAGGGTGAAAATACATGGGTTGTGTTCATCCCACGTCAATGGGAGAAAGAAAACAGGGAATGATTTTCAGATACTTTTGAATAAAGGATTTGTGTAGAAAAAAACATGTTTTATTTTTCTATACTCGTGGACCATTTTCTATCAAAATGGCATGGATGTCACTGACTCTTATTTTATGAGCGTAAACTTTAGTCCTTATGAGGAACAGGCATCTGAAAAGGACTTTCGCTCAATAAAAGTGTTATCACTACCTACGTGGCAAAACAAGACCTATGAGTTGATCTCAATAAGCCACTTTGCATCTCAGGAGAGGAAATGTGTGCACAGTAAAAACATAAAACAGACAGAGTAGTCCAGATAATAGTGGATGAAAAAATAAGTGCTACATTTTCACCATGCCTTTTTGGCTCACCTTTGCCAAGGATGTCAATAATTGCACTGTATATTCAACAAACACAAGAACCACAGATTTTACAACACTCAATCAACAATGTGTATCTGCTTATCTACCCCTGTCATCTGTACTTGATATGGGCAGGAACCCAGTACTGGCACACCAAATACTGTACTGCACTTCTAATAGAATTTACACTCAAATGCATGGCTGAGTTTGTGAACCTAAAACTCTACAGTGCAGTCCTCCGAAAGGATCACTGAGACCTCTTTCAGTGTTGGATACTACGGGTAGCAGTAGGTCTCCATAATGCCATAGTGGATTAAGTGCTTGAAGGCAATGGATCGTCACTTTTTATCACCATAACTAGCAGACATTATAATGCCATGGGATGCTATTATTAGACAGCAAGTCAGTTCATGTATGGCATTTAATCGACCGCAACCATTTCTTTTCCCCCTTTTCTTACAAAGAGGCCTCCAGCCTAATAAGAAAGAGAGAGCAAAAAGAGAGGCTGGGTGTGTGTGTGCGTGTGTGGGTGTACATAGGTTACGTTTTGAGTTAGCTAGGGTCCAGACTCCATTGTCAGCCAACTCTTTCATCAGAACAACTTGTTTACACCACTCAAAGCATATAATCAATGTCTATAATGAAAAGTTGAACTGTAAATGATTAATGTCCTGGAATTTCACTAGACCTGAATGGTTTTTTTTTCAAATTGGCAAATATTTTGCAAGATATTGCATTAATCCTCTTTCAAGGGAAAGCAACCGGTCATTGTGCCCTGGAGCAAGTTACCATGGACCTGAAAGAAACTGTATCTGCTAAAGAACTAAAGTGAAAATGAATTAACTATGCAGCAAGATTATAGTATAACTATGTAACAACTATGCAGCAAGAAAATTCAGTTCATGTGTGAATATAAGTACTATTTTATTCTGTTTAGTTTTATCCAACCTCAATTTACCAGGTTGAGTATAACTGAAATTCAAAATGTCTTCCAAAAATACGTAATTTTTTAAGATGTTTTCGTGGTACTGTTTTTTCTCCCAGTGTCTGGTCCTTTAAGAATTTCAGAGACATGAATGAAAAGCAGTCATTCATAAAAAACAGACAAGCTCGCCTATCATTGGTAACTAGAATTCACAGGGCTCTCTGTATGTCGATTGGACAGTCATTTGAATGGCATTGTGTAACAACCAATGAGCATGTATTACTGAGTCTTCTATTTTCGACTCAGGGAAAACCAGACGATTCCATTGAGAAAACCACAGTCAGATTTTTGTGAGAAGAGTGTAGTCGACAATCCATCCTGAACGGACAACATTTGCAAAAGCGTGGAGCAAAACAGCGCTTCTTTTCCACATTGCTAAGGAACTATATTACCACAAAGGTAATGTTATACGACAAATTATCCATCTAACAAAAATGTTTGTATAGGTTTTCGAGTTAGTTTATTTCCAGCTTGTACTTAATAATAACGCATTTACTTTTACCGACTTGCATCTGTATGGGGGGTCAGGCATTACGAACGCCATTTTACGTTTTTTTATTTGGCAACCATTTTCTTATTTGTACTTAAATGTTATTACTGTACTTTGTCGTGGAATGTTTACGTTACAGCACTTTGGCTTGCTACTGCGCATGTAGAATCTTTGTGAATTTATGAATGGAAGGGTTGAGACCTTCTCCCCCTCTTTTCGCTCGCCAACCAGGGATCACATTTCACTTCATTGAGAAAAACAAGCTGGGGCCATGAGAGGGGTAATGTAAAAGGGTGGTTGGGAGGAGGGTTTGCGGGCTACCACGGTGGGGAGTTTAGCTACTTGAGGTAGTTTTATTTTTCTTCATCACGATTAACCCTCCCCTACTCTACTTCCCTAATTTCATAACTTTATCCAATGATTTTCGAATGTCACTTATGATTTAGATTTAATCAGACTATTGCAGTTTTGCATGTGCATGTACTCAATTAAATCTTTCTGTACAGTATTTCCACATATCATTGCCTTTTTCTTACTTGAACACAATTAAAAACAACTCCCGTATAGACAAGTCTTCCTTATTTTACTGTCAATAGTCTCGGCTTATTGTGTGTTGTGGGTTGGGACTATTGTCTCCAGCAGATTGACCAGGCCGCTCATGGAGTAGGTTTAACCAGCCCTCTCAGCACAGGAAGGGACAACAAAACAAACGCAACACAGATGAAAAGGGAATGACCGTCTTACCCAAATGCCAGGCTGAGGTTTTAAGCCCCGAAGGCACCCTATTCTCTGTGTAGAGCACTCCATTTGACCAGGGTCTATAGGACATAGTGCACGCTACGAGGAATAGGACTCGGTACCATTTATGGCGCAACCCAATGTCTGTGTTGATGTCAAATGACAGGTGATTTGGGAATAGCTTCCTAACCAGGGGCCCGCTTTCTCTGCTTCACAGAAGTAACGGAGGGCCCAGGGTCTCCCGCTGCTACCGTCACCCCTGCCTCCCCCTCCTCCCCCGCAACTTCAGCTCAAAGGGAGTGAAGAAGGGCAACATGGACAAATTTTATGACCAGCAAGTCCCTTTCATGCCCCCCCCTAATGTGAGTATCCAGACAACCCTGGACCTTCCCTCGGATCTCTTCCCCACGTGAGATTTTAATGAAATTGCTGATCTGAAACGTTCCCCGGTTGCAGTAAAATTGCCCCTAATTATTTTCGAGGGTATTTCGGGATAACTAATCCCAATTACATTTAGGGCCAATCCATGCACCACATCAGGGCAATCGATGACGTTGGGTTTTATATACACTCCTTCAAGCAGAATTCCCACATGGAAGAACCAACAAGCAGGCTGTATAACGACCGCAAGAGAAAGTTTGTGGACACAGAGCTGGCCCAGGATACAGAAGATCTCTTTCAAGACCTCTTGCAGCTTCAGGAGACATGGATTGCAGAAGGTACTTTTAGTGTTGCGTCATGCTCATTGTTTGTAGTAATGTCAATGGTTTGCTCAAGGCAATTAAACCTCTTAAACATTTTGGAGTGGGATGGTGTTTGAATGCTTGTGTATGGTCAGTATTTGGTTAGAAAATAAGTTTTGGCCCATTTACAGGATCTAAAGCACCGATCAGAATGCCATCAATGACTTGCAATCATGTAACTCTGCCTATTCACCATTTTCAGCTCAGGTGCCCGACGACGAACAGTTTGTTCCAGATTTCCAGTCCGATACCCGTAAGTACTAACCGATAAAACATTTGTGCATGTGTTATAAAGGGTTAACAGATGCGTCAGCATTTGCGTATTTGCGTGTTTCCTAATGAAGGCTTAATTCCAAAACATGATCTTTGAGAACCTTGTACTTGCGTCACTAGATTGGAGGGGGGGGGGTGCGTTGGGGCCTGTGGGTTGTCTCCTTGAGGGTGCTTTAAACCACAGACCTGCGTCGCTGAAAGCTCAAATCCAATTGATGTTCCTGAGTTGCGATTTAAATCAATCTACCCTTCACTTAACTCACTTGTCCTTTAAGCCAATCAGTGGTCTTACTTGTAACTTGTAGTCAATCAGTGCCCTCACTGCACACCTTGGCTACTGGCTCATAAAGATTAGAGGTTTTTGGTGCAAGTATGGTACTACATGTAATATTTGGTGTCACACTAAACATCTTGTGGCTTTCCTCCTGGATAGACAATCTGAATGACATAAATGGGCTCTAATTGTTGTCCAATATAGAGATTTGTTTTTAAATGGGTAGGCACCCTAAAGTCTCCAGTTAAGAACCCGTTCTTTCATATTCTGATACAGAAGTTTTTGCAACTTTGTGTCCTGCTGACCACGAATCAGGAGCGTCACTAAAGCCGCTGTAGGCCTTCCTGTGAAGTCTAAACAGACCAACCCCAGCTCTGGCTGTGAGCACCGGCTGAGTTCCAACCCAAGCCTGCCGAACCCTTGCGCCGTTTCCTTTGTTCTTAGCGCCATTCCTTTTCACTGCCTAGAATAACATGCATGTGGCCTGAATGGACCCTTTGATTGTGCTCCAGGCAGGTTGCTGGCCCGGTTTTTTAAACCGACCAGGAGACAAGTTCTGGCCTTCATTCCCTGGAACGTTGTAATTCACCGCGTTGGACAGATCCGCTGATGTTTTTAATGCCGCTTGTGTCCTTGGAGACACTGCCGTGCGTTTGACGGGCGATGGGGTTGGCTTGGCCTGCGCCCATTTGGTGAGCTGCCAGCTAGTCCGGCGGACGCTTCATTCAGCGATCCGTCTCTGTTTGTGCGCGCGAGCGAACACGTGGCGTACGGCCGTCAACTCCAGACACCTTTATTTGCACATGAACTTCGGACAAGGAGTGACAACCGGGTCTTGTTAACCTCCAGCAATGACCACAGCCACTAACCCATTTACGGGAACGTTGATCAATTTGCATTTTCACACAATTCTACTGTGTCAAAAAGTCCCCTGGCCGTGACTGAGACTTGCACTGTGGTTCTGTTTCACGAAATGGTCCGGTCGTCAGTTTGAGACATCTTCACTCTTGGCATAGATGGACTTGACGCTTGAAAGTGTAGTATGTTGACTTCCTGCTGGGCCTTGGCTGTACTTGTGATTTGTAAGACGGCTGTAGCTGAATGCCGTGTCTGAGTGATAGCGTTTGCCTGTGTGGCCCAACAGGAAACGGGGAGCTGGGTCTGTAGGCACAGCCAAATGAGCAGCCCGTTCAAGTCCTTTACTGTGCACAACAAAAGAAAAGCACACAAACGTTACTAGGGTTGGAAAATTTAGACAGTCTGTTCAAAACTCTGTTCTGTGCAATTGAATACAATGTTACTTTGTCACAGGTCTCATTGTCCTTTATTGTCCAGGTCCTTGTGAAAGCACACTGGTATTCAATGTTTATTTGCACAATAGTCATCCGTCCAAAGCGGATGGAACGTTTGCCAGCATTGGACTAAACAAACGGCCGAGAAAAAAACGAATCAATTAAGGTCGGCAATTACAGAGACCGTTCCCGTCTTGAAAGAGACCCGTTTAATCCTGACTCTTAGAGCAAACAATTTAGTACCTGGTTTCTAGCAGTGGCGCACCTAGCAAACCAACCATTCATTACAGTACATCTGTGTTGTGTGTATTGTTATTAGTGGCATTTCTGTATGCTGACTTAAAATAATTTGCCACTTGATTGGGCAAGACCCTTTTTTGACATTCTCCTTCCATCGTCGCAGTAATGTTTCATGGTCCTTCAGCCAATAAGGTGAAGCAGGAGCCCAGCCCTGTCAGAGAGCTGTCCCCCTGCAGTCAGGAAGCACACAGGCTGACGCCCTACACAGACAAGTGCCGGTACACCAGCAGGTAGGCTGCCGCAACACAAACACTCACAGGGGCTTTCTGACACCCCAGACCTGTGAATGCATCTTCTGTTTCGGTGCTAACGGACCGGATACTCCATGACACACAATACAGTCTATATGTAGTGGTTAATGCAGAGACGACCTGTCCGCTCAACCCTCTCCCTCCCGTGGCTTCCCCCCCCACAGTGCCTACACCAGGAAATCCCTCGGCGTCCACACTATAAGCACGCCCTCCACCCCCGCCTCGCCCTGCAACTCCGCCCTGGGGGGACACACCCTGCAGAGGCTGATCACGCCCACTCTCCCGACGTCACACCCCGGCCACGGGCGCCTGCCTCACGGGCACTCCGCCTCCCCTGGCCCCTCCCAGCACCGGCCCCTACCGCCACACCCCTTCGCCATGCCCCTCCTCCCCAGTGCCTCCTACAGTCCAGAGCACAGGTGAGCTGGAACTGCGCGCCGTTGGAGCGAACGGCTTTCGGCCTGGTTATTCGGTCGAGGCGGAATAATTCTCCCAGCAGGTTTAAGGCCCTGTCTGAAAGATGTATTTTGCTCTCTCTCCAGGTTCCAGCGGCAACTGTCTGAGCCATGTCCCTCTTTACCCCTGTCCGACAGCTGTGCCCGTAACCCCTACCAGCCTCACCACTCCCACCGTGCCCCCCTGTGCCGCGACGGACGCCCCCCTTACCAACGACACCTGTCCGAGCCCATAGCCCCCCTACCTGCTCAGGACTTCAAGCAGGAGCTGGTGGACCCCCGCTACATAGAGCAGGGCGTTCCCAACATGGGCCCTCCCCGCACCTCCTTCCAGGGCCTCTCCATCAAGCAGGAGCCTCAGGATTTCCGCTATGACCAAGGTGAGCTAACGGCTGAACAGCGGCTGTCTTTTGCATTCAGAGATAGTCCTGCATAGTTCTATCAAGAGCATGGTGCTTGTTGAGCTAGATTTGTGGGTTCAAGTCCGCAAATTAAGAACAAGTATGAAATTATATGCATTCAAGTCTCCCCTGGTAAGAGTGTCTGCCTAGTGACGTCAATGCAAATAGACAACGCATTCTGAATTGAGGTGTAGGCTAAGCTGAGTTAGTGAGGCCCACGGATTTGGTTAACCAAGCTGTCAAAAAGCTCCTTTCCCTGTTAACTGAATGTGTTCAATACCGTAACATGGGAGTTCATCATAATGATTGTTCTTCCAGGCGGATGTGCTCTCTGCTAGCATCACTTAAAAATCATCCCCAGGAGAGTCAAAGATACTAACTTCACGTTCAGTCTCCAGCCTACTCTCTGCTAGTGAGGTTAATGACGCAACAGTGAAATCCTCTTAGCTTACCTCAGGGGACCATGATGAGACACTGGGCTTTGTCTGTGAGACAGTGTGTTTCACGCACAACATCTATTGTAGTCATTTTGCTTATGCTCGTATACTCAATGACGGAACTCTTTTGAAAACGTTACTATTTATTTCTATGTTTTGTTCTGCTGGGAAGTGAGGGAATGTGTGAGGATATCAGAAGCTAATCTTGCCATTGGTCTAACTTGCTGGTTTGAAACGCTCAAGAAAATGTATATTCTGATGTATCAATATTTCCAATGATCCCTTACATTTACAGAAGTGCAAAACTGCCAGTCTTCTTTCGGGAAGTCCAGTAGCTTCTACCAAAACAGCGAAGGGTTTGTGTTTGATGGTGAGCCTCATCTTTACCACGACGACACGTGTGTTGTACCAGAGAGACTTGAAGGTAAGACATACGCTAAGCAGGGAACTCTGTACTATGTTTGAACCTTTGGCAAGTTCAACAAAGGGCTTTAGGTCAAAATAACAGCATTTTATGAATCCCGTTTTCGTCCATCTTCTGGTTGCAATAGGCCCTTAACATTTATCACCCGTTTGTCCATCCAGGCAAGATCAAGCAGGAGGCCGGAGTGTTCCGTGACGGCCCGCCCTACCAACGCCGAGGCTCCCTCCAGCTCTGGCAGTTCCTGGTCACTCTGCTGGATGACCCAGCCAATGGCCACTTCATCACCTGGACCGGACGCGGCATGGAGTTCAAACTCATCGAGCCCGAAGAGGTAAGTTGCCGGCCGCGGTCCAAATGACTCGAGTTTAGAGACCTTGTCGTGTGTCGCGCAGCTTTGGGGTTGATCGGATGAGTCCGGGATCTCAACCGGTCCATGCTGATTCCCTGTTGTAGGTGGCTCGTCGCTGGGGCCTTCAGAAGAACCGGCCAGCCATGAACTACGACAAGCTGAGCCGCTCCCTGCGTTACTACTACGAGAAGGGCATCATGCAGAAGGTAAAGGTAATTTTATATTTTTTTTATTTCGTTTCCGATCAATGGCGATTGTTTAGAGTGTAATGCAGTTAAGGCAACGTCGCAGCAAATATGTTGTTGTGGTGTTGTATTATTTGCGTATGTGGCCCGAAATTGAGTCAGACGTTTTGGAGTGAAGACATTTACAAGGGTTAGGGTTAGGAATTGTCAGAGCGTCAGAGTGGAATTGGACAGAGACATCCCCTGTCATTCCAGAAGGTTGGGAGATAAATGAAGCGTTTCCTTCAAACCGCAGCCGGTTCTGATCTGAATGACTAACCCTGTCCACTTGGATGTGGTCCTCAGGTCGCAGGAGAAAGATACGTGTACAAGTTTGTGTGCGACCCCGAGGCCCTGTTCTCCATGGCCTTCCCCGACAACCAGAGACCCAGCTTGAAGCAGGATCCCGACAGCCTGGCCCTGGCGGTGGGGGAAGAGGACACCAACATGCCCCTGGCCCACTACGAGGACGGCTGTGGCCCCTACCAGGCCGAAGGGGCGGAGCAGTGCTCCTCTGGTCTGGGTTATCCAGATAGCTATTTATTCTGACTGACCAACTATACAAGGAAGGCTCTCAACGGACAACCTGCCCAGGCCCCATTCCAACCCCTCATCTCCTTACTTCACCTCCAGGAACCCTAACTGCTGAGCGGATTGGGACCCCCCCCCCGACCCCTTCCACTGTCCCAAAACTCAGTCTTTCTGAGCTCTCTGCCAGTCTTGAACTTGACCTTCCCAAGTCCCATAGACGTTAGCGAAGACTTCTACCTTCCTCCTTGATGGCTGTGTGTCATCAAATGGACTTGCGGCAGAGGACCACACCCTTACCGATGTCGACGGAACCAACAGGAATCTAGTAGCCCAGCCCGGCATGGACTGTAGGGTAACACCACAGGAGTTGAGTGAGGACATGTAATCCCAGGACCGGAGTGTCCCCTATCTGGTTCTTTCTCCGGTAGGTACAATCATGCGAGTGACAATACATTGTTGTGGTCATTGTACTGACCAGATGCTGTCACAGGACATAAAAACATTGCCCTTTGAAATGCCAAGGTTTTTTTTTTCTTGCTTGGTTCCAAATCAACAAACGGAAACTTGACACATTAGAGGGAAGCGATGAAACTTGTAATGCCACGGGTGAATTAGTGTAACCTTGTATGCAATGGACAAACACAGAGGCAGCTGACGATTATGATTGTCTGCGTTTATAATTCCCTAACACATCATACGACCGTAAACCCGGGACAAGAGTGCCCTGAGCAAATTGTTTGGCATCCCCACTCATAAACAAACTCTAATCCAATCTGACTTTGGAGTGGTCGACTCAGGACTGTACTTGCTGAACTCTGGGAATTTTTTCTCACCATATACAAAACAATATTAACAATGCTCTTTTACTCTTAATTTGTAAGTGTGCTACTAGATTTATCTTTCCAAGATGTTTTGTTATCTTTTTGTAATTTTGTTGTACCATGTAAAAAGGGATAAAAAAAATAAAACTATTTTTTTCTTAAGCTTTGATCTTTATATAATAAATGCATATTAAACAAAAGTACTATTTTTGTGTTTTAAAAAGCAGATATTTCTAGACACTGATCCTGTGCGTTTATTTTACAATGCATTGTGATAAAGGTACTGCAGCAGTCAAACTGCCTCTTCGAAAAACATTAACTCCGCCAATAATACTGAATGCGTGTGGGGGATACAGCAAGTTTCATCACAGAATGCTGGTCTAATTAATCGCTGTATCATTAAACGTTTTTTTCTGTTTTTTGTATAGTTAAGGGAAGTATATTAAATAAATCTCTAATGTAAATGAATATATTTTTGCAAGTTCTGCATTTCGTGTTAAAACTGTAAAAGCTGAAAAGTTTGCCTGGTGACTGTATTTCATCCAGTAGTCCGTGAGTGTCTGGAATCCATAAGGACTCAGCAGAAAGTGTCCTTTCATACAAAGACTAAAGCTGTAGAATGGAGCCTAGAGAGACGGAGGTTGAGTGGTGCTCTGTGTTAGTGCCAAATGTGTGTTTTCATATAATCCATCTGTCTTCATGTCAATGGGGGAGGGGTGTCTTGTCCACAACGCTGAGGGTCACTGGCGCTTAAGTGGCAGCCCCTCCAAATACAATGTGTGCCTTTCAGTGCTTTGATTGTCTTTTATTGGGTAAAATAAACGGTACTTTCTGCATTCGTGTATACCGACTTTCTCAATTTTTACAAACTATTTAAACTTTCAGGGATGAATTACTAAGTGGCCCATTTGTGGATGAATTTCACAAAATAATTCACACGCATCCCTGATTTCAACAGTTGTTGTTGAAATGTGTTCAATTATGTATAGGGTGAATGTGTTCAATTAAATATAGGGTGAAATGGAGCGCATTAAGATTTTTTGCATGTTAACACTGGCAGGTTGACTGTGTCCAGAGTACTTAGTTGAAATCCATACCAGATACATGTCTAGGTGGGCTGCCGGTAGATACAACAGGAATCACCAGAAACTAGATCTGCAACAAAACAGGAAGACCTCAGGCAGGACAGCTCGGAGTTGTCAGGGTAGGTGGTCCAAGGGTTCGTATTATTCCATGTGACACCATGAAATTAGAGAATTCCTTGGCTTTAAAAGTGTGCCCAGGTAAGGGCCAACCAGACAGTTAATAGCTCAAACCGTTTGTCAACAACTAGACCTTAAACCCTGAGACTGCGGAGTATATCACGGAGTTACTATCAATGCACGAGCGTTAAAGACAACATGGGGGCGAACCATTGACTACCCCCCCCCCCCCGAATTGCATTGGCGGGAGTATTACTTTAGCCGAGACGGTATTTAAACGCGTCTAGATTTATTGTTGCCAACGCATCTGCCACACATGCCTGGCTAGCGCTGCAATTTCGTTTCTACTTCCCATACAAACGCACCCCGATACGAGGATGCTACTCTTCTGATATTGTCAGCTAGACTCATGTTAACCCAGTCCTTCCCTAAAGTAGGATTTAGCAGTAATCCTCTCGATGACCCTGATCTACTTATCCAGAACATAGTAGTGGCACGACAACTACTGATCGCGTCTTCACTTGGCAGTACCAACGTCATAATGGAAAGATAATCTTAGATCTACTTTCAGTCCAAGCCCATCCACACACATCTCTGTCCTACTTAACGCGATTACCCATAGCTTCTGGGTCATTTCAGCCTAAAGTTTTGAAAGTAGTGCTTACGAGCTGAAATGGCACCAGACCTTGCGGGGTTTTCTGTAAGTCGTCAGTTTCGTACACCATGGTACGTCCTGATCCTAAAACAATAGGATGTAATTCTGTAGGGTACGTGCAGGCTTCACTACAGGTACAAGTCACCTAAAGGTGCACTAAACCGTCGTGACAGTGCTATCTTCTTCAAGCAACTCTGTCCTCAATCTCCAGTTACGTAATCAACCTGCCTCAAGCGACAAAGAAGCTCTGCGCAATATGAGTGATTTTTAAGATAACTGTACCGGGTTTCACAAGCATTAGCAAATACATGTATATTGACACTCAGTGGGCAAAGAACGGACGCATCCAGTGTCGAGGCAAAAATAAAAAATAACTGGGAAAAGTGATCGCCGAAAAGAAATTTAAGGTCCTTATAATTTTAATATAATTAATTGTAAGATTTTTTTTCTGCATCAAAAACCAACCACCTCCTCAGAGATAAACGCTTGGTACATCCTCTTCATTTGACACAAAACCACAAGCAACACAGATTTCTGGATATCATTACGTGTTATCACTGAAATCTCTGTTCAAAATAAATCGGGATTAAAATCGGATTTTTTTTTTAACTGTCGTGTACTGTTAGTTTGACTTGGATCAGACCAGTCATCTGTAAAGATAAGACATTGATTTATATGGGGCTATACGGCTCTTCTCCTGGATGGTCGAAACAGTAGTTTTTTTTATCCTATCCTTTAATTTCGGAACTGACTCTGACCTGAGACACCAATTGAGTTCGGTTTACTACCAAGTAAAGAACAAAACATACCTTAATGCTAAAGGCCCTCAAGGACCGTAGTTGTAAGGGCATGATTTTCAGTTGACTAACATGCCAGGGCTAGCTTGGTGGAACCAGTCTAAACACAACTTTCACTGTTTCACCTCAGTAATAACTCAATTAGTGATGCGGCACCAGGCTATAAGGGCAGCTCATAGTAAAATCGTAATAGCGAACCTCTCTAATAACTTGACAGCGCCACTGTGTGGTTCATTTATGTACTGAACACAGTGGTGATTATTATCCACTGCTGCCTTGCTGGCCACAGAAACTCTTTCCCACAGCTTCCCAGTCACAGATTGAGACTAATCCTGGACTAAAATGTAATTCCCATTTACTTGGACTAGGCTTAATCTGTGTATGGGAAGCCTCCTCTCTATGATTAATGTTGCTTCATAAAACAGTAGTAAACCATGTACCCTACAAATGTATAAATAAAGTAGCATGAGACGGCGATAGAACAACTCTTTTATTTGTAAAAGAAAACTTTTAAAGTTACTTCAACTTTGCCTTTGACACAATCATATCCCATTTCACAGAATTTTATTGTAATTAATTTTTTATAAATTCAAATGGTACATTATGCATGCAATACCGCATTAGCCGTTTAGTTTTTCTTCCACAAAAAATATCAACACAAAATGTCCTCAGAGTTCTGATGAAGCTGCTTGGAAAAGGGCAGTTGGAGAAGTAGCCACAGCATGAAACAATGTACACGGTTGCGGTTGCATAGTACATGAAATTTCCTCATTTAAAACAGCATGCCTTTTTGTATTGCACATTACTCAAACTTTGTATACTGAAACGTCTTGTATACTGTAACTTATTGTATACTGAAACTTCTTGTATACTGAAGCTTATTGTATACTGACGCTTCTTGTATACTGACGCTTCTTGTATACTGACGCTTCTTGTACACTGACGCTTCTTGTATACTAAAACCTCTTGTATACTGAAACTTCGTGTATACTGAAACTTCTTGTATACTAAAACGTCTTGGTGCGTTTTAAGTTGTCCCATTGAGGGTTGTCCTTTTTAATGAGAGCACAAGTATACAGCAAATAGCATCTCTCAAAGACATTATGTACAATTATGTATTTATTATAAAAATAATCACCAGCAAAGATTTATCTATTACATTGTCTTATATTATGATAAATGTTTGTAATTTTTTTCCTGTTTTTCTCCCTTTTTTTAATCCTTTTTACCAAAGAAAAAACCTTTAACTGTTTTAATGGTCTGGCTGATTTTAAACCAATGTTATTGAATCCAATCATGTGAATAGTAACTAAACTTAGAGGCAAAAATGTAGCCTCATCATTTTCTACAAGAAGACAAAAGAACACAGGACAGGCGCTTATTTTTTAGATCACTAACAGCGACCTTTTGAAATTATATCTACACCATTCAAAGAACAATATCTTTGATTCTTTGTAATGTTTTCTTTCCAAGGCATTCACGAGGAAAAGAGCTGTGTTTAATTTCATTCAGTTCCAGTCAATTGAAAAAAATCTATTGGAATTCAGTTCATGATATGAATTCAACTGAACAGGTCCTAATAGTATAGAAAAGGAGTTTCTGTCATGCTACAGCTAGAACCAGTTCCCCAATGTTGTACCACCCCTTCACTAACTGATGTAGGACTCTGGTGGGAGAGAGTTGAATGTTGGTCTAGAAAATCCCTCTGATTGTCTCAAGCAACAGAGCTGGGTCCTGGTTCTGGGTTTGAATCAGGACTGTGAATGACTCCCCGCTGAATCAACAGAGCTGGGTCCTGGTTCTGGGTTTGAATCAGGACTGTGAATGACTCCCCGCTGAATCAACCAACATTTCATTTGGCCTGAATTACAACATTACAGAGTAGCATGCTCATACACAACAGCGTATTCCGACTGGGATTCATATTTTTCTTTGTTCGCTGTCTTGTTTTCAGTTAATGAACAAACTAGCATATAAGAAAAAAGAAACAGATATGAGTGAGGAGATCCAAACCTGCGACCCACCCAGGCCTGCAGTTGGTGCTGTGGTAATATGGACCCTGCGTCGCCTCAGAGGCTCTCTCACGTTTTAGATTATTGAGGCGGGTCCAACAAGGTTTCTACAGCATGTCGACTATATTGGAAGGAAACGCATAGTCCTGCCTCATTAATAACTACTCAATGCTATTTGAAGGTCAATCAGTGTGTCACAATTTAATATTGGTTTCAATGCTCTAAACAGCCAGTGCATTTGAAGTTGAATCTAATCCGATTAGAGCACTTAACTATAGCCTGGGTTTGGGCTCAGAGAGCCAACACAACTCTGTACTCTGTATTGAGCCGGACAGTGAATCTGTGCATTTAAATAAGCATGTTTGGTACTTGACCGACATTGATTTCTGGGGTTGGTAGATAGAACTTAACCCCTTAGAAAACATATCATACACCAAAACTGTAATAGTTTTAAAAGAACCAAGTCTGGGAAAATACTTTTTTTTTACTGATTTATGAATTGCTGAAGAAAAAGTGTTGCTAGAAATGAACCAAATAAATTCAAACCCATTTAGTTTTTCAGGTATTCAATCACCCACCATAAAGTTCAAGTAATTGGACTGCTTCTATTTTGCACCAATGTGTGCCCTTCCCTCTCAAAGCCACTCCTCTATTTTACACTAGGGTATCACTACCTAAGGGAGCATGCTTTTGTCAGTCAGGAATAACATGCCAGCTACACAGAGAGTCAATGAACATGATGCAAAGGACCCTGGGAAGACATAATCCAAGGTTAGACAAGCATTTCTGAAAACACAGGAAGCAGCATGGATGGTCAACCAATCATAGGGCTTCTTAGAGATGAGGCAAACCCGGATTGGTTGACACGTCTGATCCGTGTTATTATATCTTTTAACTAGAGGCAAGAAGTACTGATACACAAAAGTACTGACTGTTGCTGAGAAACAAAACGCGGTAGTGCTGGGTGTGGCCAGCTTGAGAGCTCCCGTCCGCTCCGAATCATATGACTCTTACTAAGCTACAGGAAGCAAGGCCCAGCGAGACAGGCACACAGTATCTGACATGTGAATCCAACGATGAACAAACACAACCCAAATACTCCATGTGCATCTTTTACTAGAATCATTCGAGCTGGGAAAATAGACCACTGCTAATTATACAACCCCTGATGACAACAGAGAGGGGCTGTGAGTGGCTGGTTGCTGACAATTCTGTTGTGAGTCTCTCAGGCTGCATGCAAACAATTGATTGGTCTGGGGATTTCTGGTCAAAATACCACTGCGTGGCTCTGGCGAATGCCCGTCCGTTCGAGCCTAGAACTGCACGTGTCACGAGCCCGGAACAGCACGTGTTACCTACCAATGCTAGATAAAGCTTAGCTTGTTTTTTAGCAAGGTGCCCAAATCTCAATATCTCACACAGCTGTTATTACCTTCGACCCAGCTCTCTGTTCGGGGTACGGGTGAACTGAGAAGGTCCCAGCCGTCGCTCATGTTGCAGTAGCATCGTGTCCTTCTGTCACATGCTGAAGTGTCCATTGACAGGACTGCCTGCCCAGACACCATGGAGAGACGGAATTGGAACACGAGGTGATCTATTTGACGGGGTGGAGACGACTCCAGAACCAACATCTGAAGAGCAACAAATCGAAAAACCACCACATTTCATGGCATATTTTGTCCGGGAACCATTTTGGCTCTGTTGCACCGGAGGGATGACTTGAGGCCTACTGGGGGGGGGGGGGGGGG